>VWYI01043663.1:2368-67816 GCA_013399455.1 Anthoscopus minutus | reverse complement strand
TTTCACAACAGCAGAGTTTTTCCTGAACCGGGCAGCTGCTGTTTTGTGAAGATGCAAGCCACTGAGAACTGTTCTTGTGGACATATCTCCAGGGTGTTGAAAAAGAAGACTCCTTGCCCTATGTGAATTAGAGAAAGATTATTGTAGAAGTGATAACTGATTTTAAAAATCCCAGATTTCATTTTATGTTGTCAGGTGGGAAAGAAAATAAGTAAGTAGGGGAGGGAAGTGTTCTGGAAGTTTCATTTGGATTTTCCTTTTCATTTTCTTTTTAGTTAGTTTTGTTAATAAATTTTCCTTATAGTCTTAAGTTTGAGCCTGCGTTTTCCTTTCTTCTAAAATCATATCTCACAACAGAAAATAAGTGGGCTAGTAAGTTTTAGCTAGCTCTAAACCCACAACACCATGGAACTGGCAACCTTGATGAAGCCTTTCCTTGGTGGTATCTCACAAGGAATAGCTGCCAGGGCTACACAATGTGCTGGCAGCAATCCTCAGAAAGAATGTGCATGTTTTGAGAAGTATTCTGATCCACATTAGTCCTGGTGCTGTGTCCAGACACACATATCTTCCTTGCTCTGGCTTGTGCCAGCACATCTCTTAGGACTCTCTCACCGATGACCCCGGCAGAGCAGCAGCTAACTGGAATTTATTGGTGTGCATTAGCTCAGCAACCCTGCATGTACCACAGAAAGCTGCAGTACCCTATAATGTACTAACAGACACTATAAAAACTTGTAGTTGGAAGAGAGGGGATAACTTTCACCATTCAACACTTTCATGCTCCTAATGGTAATGACTATTCCCTCATTCCTTTCTCTCATCAGCAGCTCTCAAGGAAGCATCATTAAGATGGCATATTCCAGTATAAGAAAGACATCAGGCTCATTTAATTTAAAAGACGTATTTCAATAAAGCTAATTTAACATTTAGATCAGAGGTGCCCTCAGGGATTCTTGTGCCTGCCCTGCATGACTCTTATACTCAGCTGTAGCCCATGTTTGTATAATATGGATGTGTAAGATCTGGAGATGACCAGTAAGTCTGGATTTTCCTAAAAGACTCTTAACATAGGTCAGCCTTTTATTGCACTCCACAATACAGTGGTGTTCTGACATATGTTAGAATGATATAAATAAAATTACATAAAGCAATCTGTTCTTCACTTGTAATCAAATTTACAGTACTTGCTTCCTGGGTGGAAATTGATAGTAAACTTGATATTTGGATCCTCAGTGGACTCAAAAAAGAGTCAGAAAATTACATTGAAAATGTTTACAGAGATATCAAACTGCACTGGAAAAATATTTTATATTTTGGTGGTATTCCACTTGTTTCCTGATTGCCTTAATTGTTCTTTAGAAAAACATTTGGATTCCAGTGATATTTAGGAACCAGAACACAGATAAAGCAGTGTCTATTAAACTAGGTAAATAATAACAGCTCCTGTTACAAATCAAGCTGTCGGGCTTTGTGATCTCTCTAGGACCTTTGCAGCAGAATTCTGCAGGCTCTAAAGAAAGTACCTGTTCACATGTTGTATCTAAAATACAAGGTGGGAATTAGCTCCATCATTAAGTGAAAAGGACACTATATTTCCTCCAGAACATCTTAAATTATAGTAAAACAATGCTGTGAAAAACACAGTATTTAAAATACTGGAAGTTACAGCAAAATATCAGCACAGTTGTTTGAGTCAACTAGTTCAGACAGCACAGTGTCTAGATGTAAAAGACAATTTAAATAGCTGGAGATAACATAATTCTAACTCTGAATTTTGTGCATCTGTCTTTCCTTTCACTGTTTTGAGAACCAGACACTACCATGAAGATACAATCAATAGCTGGACATGAGAATCGCCACCTTACATGAAATGAGTAGAGGGTGGGATCCAGCTCAGCATCCCACTGAAAGACTGGGCCTAAATTCACTGCCACAGTGAAAGCAAGCACCTTTCCATGGAGGGAGGTGCTTCTCTATGCACCTACAATTAAGGTGCACATCTATCTTAAAGAGATCTATCTTAAACTGCATGCCAGCATTTAATGCCAACCAACCCTCCTGGCAAGCCATGGTCACAATGTCATGACTGATATTTAAGTGTTCTGTATCCAGTGTGTCTGTGTTACTTGTCTGCACCTCCTTGCCAGCCCACATTGCTCAAAAAAATGTGATTTAATGCAGAACTATTATGAAGAAAACAATTTTGCTTATTTCACACAAAATTAGACCTACTGGGGAATGTCTTTTACAGAACTCTTGCATTAAAGCTTTTCTAATCAGTTAAATACAACTAAAAAAAACCTGACAGAAGAAATTTTGCTTGCCAATGAGGAATAATTGCATATTTCTAGAAATATAGCGCATATTTCATAACAGACATTCATGCTAATTCATGCACTGTAGGATGTTTTCTACTTTGATGGTTATAAATCACACACTGTGACTTAATAACTTGGAAAAAAGTGATATCCCAGGAAAAACAGGAAAAACGTAACAACTGTCACCTGCCAGATGTAATAGAGAGTTGTAACAAATAGCAGCTACATTTATTTATGTATATATATTTATATATTTATAAAACTTGAGAGCTGCATCTGTTTAATTCTGCCAAATGTATGGAAAATAAGAACATTTTAATCATCACTCTTGTGACGCTTGTTTGTTTCATAGCTCTGTGGTACTGTCTGCCATAGGCTGGTGAACCCATGAGCCTCTAGAAAGTACAAATATATTTGAGGTAATCCCTGCCATGACACATGATGCAAACCCAGAAGAGATGACCCACATCTTTGGATTCAAAATTAATTCTTCTTCTCTTAAATGCTTCTCCATCCATCAATGTCCAAGCATAAATGTAAGAAAGCCCTTATGGATTAATTCTACTCTTACATTTCTGTTTACATGCTATTAGAGAAATAAGAGTAAAGAAGTAGCCCAGAGAAATATGGCCAAATCATAGACTGGAACACAAAAAAAATTGAAATTGCTTTTGTCTTCCTTTTGTTTTCCCTTTCCTTTGTACTGATTATCAAAGTGATGGAATTTTTTTGAAGAGGGGAAAGACAAAGGAATAAAGAAAGAAAGAAAGAAAGAAAGAAAGAAAGAAAGAAAGAAAGAAAGAAAGAAAGAAAGAAAGAAAGAAAGAAAGAAAGAAAGAAAGAAAGAAAGAAAGAAAGAAAGAAAGAAAGAAAGAAAGAAAAAGAGAGAGAGGGAGAGAAAGAGAGAAAGAGAGAGAGAAAGAGAGAAAGAAAGAGAGAAAGAAAGAAAGAAAGAAAGAAAGAAAGAGAGAAAGAGAAAGAAAGAGAGAGAGAGAAAGAAAGAAAGAAAGAAAGAAAGAAAGAAAGAAAGAAAGAAAGAAAGAAGGGATGAAGTGCCCCTACCATCTTCTGCAGTATCTTTCACCTGGTAAAAAGCTTTTAAGCAGTAAAGTTCCCCAGAGATGATGCTGTCTTGGCAGAAAGTTTCCTCAAAGCCACCTTTGCAATATTTTGTATTGGTTTTGGTCACCTCATTAAAAAGATGCTATTTCTGGGTAACACCTGATGGGAGACAGGCTTTGGATGATCACCAGTGTTAATTGTGGGCAGCAAGTGCATCTTTAAGCAGTAAGCTGAAGCAAATGAAGTGGAAAAGGCTCACTACTGCTTAGAAGTTTAAATTGAGGAAAAAGGATAGTGGAAGAGATTCAGGTCTTAATGCATGGAATATGGAGTTTTATATAATGGAATTTGCAGTGATGTGTGTCAGGATGCAATAAAATTTTACCTATAGAAAAACTGGCCAAATTGTAACTCAGCTGACCATAATACAACACCATATTGTCTCAGAGCAAGCCAGCCTGTCAGCTAGAAGAGCTGAAATGAAAACACTCAAAGCAAAACAAGTTTTAGTAAATCACACGTCTGCAGACATTTCTTGTGATATAAAAGGTCATTGTCAGGTATAAAATAGTTAATATTTACAGCTGAGAGCAAGATATGGAGAAGAACTTTTCCCTTCAGGTTTCACTAAAATAAAGTGTAGATATTTAGAGAGGTTTCTTTAAATAAAGCTTCAGATTTCCTTCTTAAAGCATCAGAGACCTTTCATTGCTTTAGCATAAAAGCTTAGGGATACTCCCCAGCAGTTCAGGCTCTGGTGGCAAATAAAGTTTCCGCAAAATCAACTTTCTATTCAAAGATAAAAATCAAATCGATTTTGCCCAAAGCATTCAGGTTTCCTTTGAGAAAATTTAAAAAAAAAAAATTCTTGACTACATGGGCTTGACCCAAACCAAAGGTTTCAGTTTATTTTTTAGCTGAACAAGAATATTTTAACTCAGTTCAACTTGAAACTGCCTCCAGGTATGCTGTCATGGTGGATATAAATTGCCCAGGAGAATCTGGGAATAAGAAAATTTGCATCCCAGCCGGTTGGCTGGCTCATAAGAAAGTATTATTAATTCAACAATATTAAAGTATCATATTTAGAACAAGACTGAAGCAATATATTTGGATACTACCAAGCCAAAGTCTTTCATAACTTTTCCTTCCACTAAAAATTTTTGATACAGGGAAAGAAATATTTTAACAAGTAAAATCATACATGAGAAAAATGAATAATTCTGACTCTAATTCCCAGCCCAGTAATCATTCCATCAGTTTTATGCCACAGTAATTCCATTGAGCTCCACTGGAATGACACAACCTAAAGGGGCTGAAGGTACAGTGTTACCAATCTGACCTCAGTCCATGGGTTTAGGCAGATAGAAGATGTGTCTTAAGGTGCTCTGGGTCCTCTCTCACATTTAACTTCCCTTTGGCACTGTAAGTATGCACAAGAACTTGTAGATCCTGAAATAATAATGTGCTTAGAAAGGATGACACCCTACAAATCCCCAAGAATATGGCACATCTTTCCAAAACTCATGGATGAATGAGACAATCGGGTTTTTAAAAGCAAGCTATGAATTCAGCTTCACCTGGGATTGAACAGCGATTGAAACTAGCATTAGTGTGTGGGATAGATATGAAAATTCAGAGCTTCTCAGTTATTTATATATATATATATATGTATATTTTCTTATTACTTAGAAATTACAGTTAAACTGAGTTATTCCAGCTTTCCCTTCAACCTCAACTTCTAATATCCAGCTGTCATTCAAACACAATCCAGAGCAAATTAATACAGACATCCAGTTTCACATCAAAGACCCCTACAACACTATGCCACTTACTCCCCTGAGGTTTACAGTTATCAGGACACAGGGCTCTGGTGCTGCAACATCCAGCTTGCTCAGGATCATCACCTGTGAACAGCAAGGTTGAGGGATGTTGTTCCAGCATGGTATTCAGAAGGCTCATGTCAAGCTGTTCTCACCTCACTGCAATGGCAAGGGTCTAGAAGGCTGAGAGATCCAGAATGAGTTCTACTGCATCAAAAAAGGAGGAGGGTTTTTAGTTATTAGTTCTGGTTTGTAATAGCTGGGCTCTGATTGATGTCCAACAGCCCATGATGAATGCAAACAGAGACAGCAAACAGTAGTAGTCTCAACCACAACACAGATTATTTACATTCCACTTGCCTCATTTTTAGATATCAGAGTGATTGATTAACATCTGCAGTTACTAATATATTTGCCGAAGATAAAATCTATTCAGAACACCAGAGAGCAATGGCAAACTCAGAAACCAGGGATTTTTACACCTGAAACAATAGTGAGAACACCAAATTTTAATTATGTAAATTAGGTTTTTAACTTCTCCTTTTTCAGATGATAATTGTTGAAAAGCAGCATTTCTAGGAAGTGTTTATGTGCACCATGCCAAACATAAAAACCCTTCTCAAGAGAACAGGATAATGTCCTACAAAAAATTTCCAAGCAGAGCTAGGGAACAGAGGGGTGGGCTGTCACATATTGGTTATGTTGGTGCCTTCCAGAAATTAAAAAGCAATATTCAGTCTGTTCCCATGCCAGCTGTGTTTCTAGAGACTACTTTCTGTCTACCACAGACCACATTATTACCATTTAAAGCTAAGATTTCACTTAATTTACACAGGCTGGGACAGACTGCAGCTGTCTGCTTCCAGCGCAGATGCGCTCCTGGCATTGCAGGTCACAGCTCTGCTGCAGTCCACTTGCAAGCTCGTTCATTTAAAATGGAAGATCATGGGCCCTAAAGTTTCCCAGAGCTTTCCACCTGTAGGAAAAGCAAGGCTGGTTTGGACATGAATGATCACCTGTTCCACACTGAATTCTCAAGGTAGGTCTCACGCTTGGTTTTGCAGACAGATGAGAGCCCTGATACCCTCTTTTTGCGGGGCTCTGCAAATGAAGATCGGACACTTAATTTGTTTGATACCTGTAGTGATACTATATGGAAGGAAAACAATTTTCGGGTTCTTGGGAGGAGGTGAGATGAGTGACTTTTGCAGTAAAAATAAAAAATCTTGAGATAAATAATACAATAAACTCATGATCAGTTGCACATCCAACACACTTTGCTAGAAGACATAAGATCACAGATTTGTTTCTGATATAAACAAAACTGGTTTCTGATTTATCCATGCTTCATGTGCAAACCTTAAAAAAAATTTAATATGCCTGTGCCTCAGTTTCACAAACAGCAAATTGCTTTCTGTGAGGACAGCTAAGTTTTCAGAAGGCACTCAGACCTTGTGGTAGACACTCATGTGTCTACAGCTACACCAAAGTAAACAGTGCAGTCCTTAAATGAAGAGCTTAAGATGTAGCTGCAAAGGTCTTAGGCAAGGCAACGTTCAGCTGGCTTGCACTTCACTTTGATGTTCTTGATGTCCAGAGTAGAGCTGCAGTTTTAAATAAGTCATTGTACACCCTCAACCATAGTGTTTGTCAAGGTCCTACTGAGGCCAAATTTAGAAGAAATTAACTTCTGTAGCTGCTATGAAAATATGGCTGTAAGTCAATTACCTTACTTCATAAATAGTGAACAGCCAGGGATCATTGATCCCTCCTGCTGGGCAGTGGATGGTTTGCCAGGGTCTTTGCTTTGAATAGTAGCTCTCAAGGTTACTCCTCGGAGATGAGAGATTCCCTGACTCAAGAGATTCTCAGTAAGTGATTAATAGCATGCTAGACTCTGAAATCTTAGCTAAGTGACACAAAGGATTGATTATGCACATATAATCCTTGAGACATAAACCTTTGACTAAATCTGGGACTAAATTGGAATTAGGCACACATAAACTGCCTTCCGAGAAGGAGCTTAGAACACTAGGAGGTCTTTTCTGAACCTCATGACTCAACAGGAGAGTCTCTGTCTCTGCCAGTTTTGTCTGACCCTGGCCTCTATGCCAAAAATAATCAAGTGCATCTTGTCATCAGATCTTATTAAACCCTTCTCACATTTACCATGAATCTTGGCAAAATCACTGGGTTATATCAATAAACATATTGCTACTTCTTTCTTAGGAGTGACATCCATGACACAGCCATGACTGCTATGCTGTAACTGTCAGAGCCCAGAGCCAGCCCTCTAAGAAAATAACAGGACACCTGGGTTCCTCAAAAGGTTGTATGCTGCCCTAGCCAAGGGCTGCTGTGCTCTGTTCTGCACAGCAGCTGCATTCAGCAGAAGTGGAGCCCACCCTCTGCATGAGATATGCACTGCTCATGGGCATGGCTGCTAAACCCTCTGGAGCATGGATGCCAAATTCACTTGGTGAACACAGTAATTCACTTGGTTATTGAATGAAAACAGAGAGGAAAGTTGCTCTTCTGGGTGAGACTGACAGGGCTGAAACCTTTCTTGCTAAACTGAGCACTATCACCTCTTTTTTACCAGTTTTGTTGTCTGATAGTCTGGCCTCACCTGTGGGACTGGGAAACTTTAGTACTGTGATGACACATTTCCAAGTCCCACATGGGCATTAGTAGGAGCTACTGCCTTGTCTGCCCAGTCTTGCTGGGTTCATCTGTGAGTAAAACTGGCTCCAAAGAACTTTACTGTGAAAGGCTTTCTGTAACTGTGCCCTGCTGATCTGAATGGGCTTCAGTGTGTGCTCTGAGACTAACTTTGGTACAGTTTGGGTCCATGAACACAGTAGCACACATCAGCTGAGCTGTAGTAACGCTCCGCGTGTTTGAAGTGCCCTGGGATCTGCAGCAGGGTTAACAGTGCTGCACACAAAGCTGAGCTATGGGAGCAGCCTGCAGCTCCCAAGGGCCTGCCAGGACCCACAGATGGCCAGTGACACTGGCACCTCTCTGAGCTCTCACTGTAAACTGCCTGAGCCTGCCATTGCCCTCAGCATGAGGGAATTCTCCAATATATTTCAGGATGTGCAGGCGAGCAGCAGACCCACTCAGCCAAAATTTTGACAACTGTAAGACTCAGAAAGTCTGGGAGCTGGTTTCTTTTTTAGGTGGCAAATTTAAGAGTTGTCTATTTCTTCATGTGTGTCCTGGCAGCAGAGGTACAAAGCAGCAGCAGTGTCAAGCTGGTTTTTTTTGTTTCCCCTTTGATCTGTGGACTCTTTGCTTTATAGAACTGCTTCATTTTGGACATCTGCTGGGACAGGCTGCTGGAGTTAGCTGTTGCATCCATCTCCTGACAAATGAGTATGACATCAGAGTGACTTTAATTTTTTATAAATATCTATTGCCAATTTGATTCACACATCAGCCCAGACCTGGAGTTAAAACAGAAGGGGACTGAATATTACACCTGCCTTTTAGGGCTGGTGGAATTTCCCCTCTTAATGGAAAATACTTCACACTTACATATTTCACTAGTATCTACTCTCACAAGCCTTAGATTTTGTCTCTCTCAAGCCTGCATCCTGTAAATCCCTGTAATTGCATGCAGCTGTTTGTGAGCCATCCGCTACAAATTGAAAGCGTGCATTGAAAAAGCCCCCAAGCAGAGGACCTCTAAAATAAGCGCTGAAAAAGCTGCTGGTTTACCGAAAAGACCCTCTCTGCTCTGCCCTCCCCTGCCCTCCTCTGCTGTCGCTACCTTGCAGTTTATGACATCCAGAGAGTGGGAGGTCTGACAATCCGAACAAGGCAGCAAGGAAGAAATTCCATTCCTGTTGCAATCAGTAATTCCTCCGTGGAGGCTGCTTTCTCGTGAGTGTGTGCGCGCTTTCTTTTGTGTCACTTCAAGAAGGGCTCTGATATTATTATTACTTTAAATATAGCTTGCCCTGGGGCGGGGAAATGCACAAGGAAAGAGCCGGCAAGCAGCCTATCTCTCAGAAGAAAAGAGCAAGCCTCACAGCACAGGAACTGGCTTCACTCATGTGTGCAGTTTAGAAGTCAAAAAACTATTTGAAATACCAGCATTGTGGAGGAGGCTGAAGAAAAAAGACACGGAACTGGCTAAACACAGAGAAGAATATGGGAAAGCAGGGTGCAAAGTGCATCTATTTGCAGTTTGAAAGTGGGCTCTGAAGTGCAATGTAAGTCTTCCTTAAATTGTATTCTTTTCTAACAGTATCTAGTTGTTTAATTTCCATTCCGAAGACATGCTGGGCCAAAAGGTACAATTAGATACAAAAATCAGCATGGAGCAGAATGTGTAGTCTCTGATATGAGGCTGAAAATGATTCTGAAATACAGCAGAAGACAGAGGCTATCAGCCATATTATGGAAGATGCACTCTAAATAAGAGCATATTTAATTATTTCAAGAGAAAGATGCTGGATGGAATAGTTAATCATCTTTGTTAATAGAGAAGCAAGAGCTTTGCTGTTTAATACGGCAAGCTATTTTAATACTGCTGTGTTTAAAATTGTGTGATTACAGTTACCAATAGCAATAAGATGTAGCTCCAGAGGGGAGTCCTAGTGGTTGAAAAAGTTTTATGTCTTTTATTTCTCCAACATTTTTGCTCTCTGAAGCCTCAAGTCCATATCCCACAGCCCGGTTTTACTTTTCAGATGGATTTTCAATATGTGCTAACACTGGGCTTCCTCTGGAACTGAAAACAAAACATTTCGGCTTTCGGAGTAATTCTGGTATGTTTTTCTACATCACACTAGTGGCAAAAATACAGTCGACAAAAGATTGTGCTCCCTCAACTTCTGGCATGGAGAGCTGAGGAATACAATGCCCAATGGTGACAAAGGGTGATAATTTCCTGGTTTTCACAATTTATCTCTGGTTTTGGACTTAGCAATGGATATTCTTTGTGATGGAGAGAGCCCTGTGAACCCAACTGCAAACTCCTTCATACAAATAAATCATGAGAGAAGATTCTACAGAAATGTTTATGGAGCTGGAGAAATTAATATATCACATCTCTGCAACTTGACTGTGAACTCTGACAACCTAACCAATCTTTCATGCGAAAGTAACATGAGCCTACCATGCTGCCCTTCACAGAAAAACTGGCCAGCTTTGCTGACAGTGGTAGTGATTGTTTTAACCATTGCTGGAAATATTCTTGTCATCATGGCTGTTTCACTGGAGAAAAAACTACAGAATGCCACTAACTATTTTCTAATGTCACTTGCAATAGCTGATATGCTGCTGGGTTTCCTTGTCATGCCTGTGTCCATGTTAACCATACTGTATGGTGAGTATTAGCTGTGCAACCTACTGCATGTATTGACAAGCCTTAAACATTGCATGCAATAACATCTTGTTGTTATTATGATTTCATTCTCTTAAAGCAGAAAATTGTTATCACTCCATATAAATTGAAATATATGCCAGTGGTTAATGGATGGAACAGGTGAAACACTTGAGTCTTTTCCTACTTTATATTTCCAGCTACCAGCATTTTAAACACAGTTCATAATATTAGTTTATTACTCATTTATCAGATGAATTTTCTCAAAGTGTATATGAAGATGCTTTGTTCTTTCTATTGCTTTCAGGTTTTTTTTCCCTGGCTCATAATTTTCATATTCCCAATGAGAATGTAGGGTCCTACCAGTTACTTTGCTCTGCAAATATGCACTAAAACACTAATGACTACTTTTAGATTCAAAGTAGGCAGCCCTTTCAATTATTTTTAATCAAGTAATACAAATTTTTAAAGTTTTCTTATCACCAGTACTCTGCTTAGAATCCGCTTACTAGCAAATCCTGGAATAAATATTGTGGGGGTTAAGAAATGGATGGGCATTAATTCTGCCTGTTTAGAAACATTTACAAATGCAAAAATATAATTTCTTAAGAGAAGTTCTTTAAGTTAATAATGACTTACAGTTCATGCCCTTGCAGGTGATTAATAGCATATCCTTCTTCTCATTTTCACCAAAATCATTTGCAGCACAGCTCATGCAGGAACAAGCAGCATCCTATGTGTTAAGCACCAATTTTGTCAGGCTTTTACTGCCCTAAACTTCAGAAATTAGTCTTCCAGTGCTTCAACTGAATTGCCACAGTACAAAGAGAAGCTAGACATTGTCAGGAGGAAAGTGAGATTGTTTGGAAAGGTTTCTATTACTTCACTACTTTGGGACTTAAGGTCCAAATATGAGTCTGTGATTTAAGGGAGATTTAATCCAGAAAGTTGGAAGTTTATTTTCCATTTCCAGTATCTCTACACAGATCGCCCCCAGTAGTATTTGCAAACTGCATTTGGCATCAGTGATGGTGCAACAGTGTGATTTACCGTATTAGTGTGTGATTATCTTTGGCGGGAGAAACAGCGTGAAACGGAAATTGTCCGATGGGTGAGATTTAGGTCGTGCGTGATTCCCTGAGACAAGCAACAGGGACTCCTGCTGGCCAGGCTCCGCTGCCGAGGGAAGAGACGCCGGCAATCCGTGTCTCGGGAGGGGTTTGGGGGTTGGGGGACGCATGCCTCTCCCGCACGGCGGGAAGCCGGAGCCCTCGTCCCGGGAAAGGCTGCGCCGCCCTCCTCGGAGACTGCCGGGGCACAGGAGCCGCAGAGCCCCCGAAGGCACAAGGGAGGGGCTGTGTCGGCTTTGCCTCCTCCCTCCTTCTTCCTTCCCTTGCAAGACCAGCAATGGAAGCAGCATAACTTGGGGTGAAAAAATCATCTGGCGGCACATACTGGTACCAGGAGAACCATCTTGGTGTGGTGCACCATCAATCTCCAGGATAATTAACGATGGCATGGAGGGAGACCTCCCCTTCCACAGGAGCATTTTCTTGGCCATAACTGTTCAGCTTCAGTATGTTCATAGTCTTGAGCTAAAACTGGAAGCTTTTGTGCACACCAGCTCTGCCAGGACACCTCCAAGGCTGTGGAACAAGAGTGTTCCACCACCCCTTCTGCAGCCCTTTAAAGGGATATGATGATTGCTTTGCTCAGAGAAATAACTTTCTTGAGAGCATTATAGCTACCGTGGTCATTCTGATTTGGGTGCCCAGACATGCCAGCCATGTGCCTGTGCCAGTCTGCTCCCTTTGGGCTGGACAGGGCTGTCCATGCACCCAGCAGCCCCAGATTGTGCTGGAAAAGGCAACACCCAGTAAGTCCTGCCAAGTGGATGTGTCTAGAGAGCAGAAAACTTCCTGGAGGATGTTATTTACACCCTTACTAAGGGTGCACCTTATTGAATCCAGAGTTTTCTCCTCTCATATACTTTCCCCTTACTTGAATCTATAGTCTCTAAGGAAGTTTATCTGGCAGATGCTGTTTTATCCCTACCCCATCCTGATTTATTGCAAAGACGAGAAGTCTAGAAGGATATGACAAATATGTTCCCAAAGGTCACTGAAGCAAGAGAACAGATGCATGTTTCCAAGTGTAAAAATACTTTTAACAGTTGTGTAAACTGGCCTGGCCTGACAAGGAGATGCTACTGGGAAGCCATGCCCCTGAAAGCCAGGGGCATTCCAGGGACCCCATTCCAGGGACCAGATTTCCCAACAGAAGACCAGAAGACATGATAAAATACATCCATAAATGTCGTATGGCTTGTCAGGGTCAGCTTGTATTATTACAGCAGCGCAAGAACAGCAAGAAATAGGTCTCCTTGGTACTCACTAAGACTAAGTGTAATTAGACACAGGCCTACCTCCTCCACCTCTCCTTCCATTCCTACTGTTGCAAATCTTGTATTGTATCTCCAAAGGAGACAGGCAGTCCCCAAAATACTAACATATTCTCACAATATGAGCTTTGGCATTGCCCCACGCTACACTATCATGGGCAGCTTGGGTAACATGCTCTAAATTAAATCACTACAATATAAGGACCCTGATAACTGCAAAACCTGCTCCAAGGAGAGCTATTAGTGGTTCCCTGCAGGAATAGAAGGGCTTTTGAAAGGGGGTCCTGCAGGGCTCTACTTAGCCTGTTTCTGCTTGGTACTGTTCTGAACAACATGTAATAGTGCATGGAGTGAGACCTTACACAGCTTTCCAAAAGCACCAAGCTGAGAGAGGTTACAAGTACTCAGAGGGACAGGATGACATTCATCAACAAGAATATAGACCCTTGAAGAGAAAGTCTGAAACCAGAAAAAAAAAACATTCAGTGAGGTTAAGTGCAAAGGCAAAGAAGCAAACCAACTTCTGCTGGTGAAATTTGTCCAGGCTTCAAGAATGCTGAATTAGATCTGTTTGTCAAAATGTTTGTCAAAATGTTTGTCAAAACTAGCTAAACATTCTTCACTAGCATGATATTTTCATACAAAAGGCACTATACACCATTCCAATATACAGATTGTATAGGTAAAGATATTCCTTTCGAGATCCATGAAGAAATCTTGTATTTTGCTTAGCAGTCAGGAGGCCTTTGCAAGAGTACTGAGTCCTGTGTTAGTCACTGAATGATATACAAGATGCAGATAAATTAAACAGATTCCAGGGCTGAAAAAGAGGAAGGAAGAAAGTTTTAAAAGCGTCATCTGTAAGAAAAAGATAAAGTACTAGGCTTTTCTTAGACTGGAAGACAAAATAATAAACACAAAACTAGGCAAGCCATGATAGCCATCTCCCAACAGCTTCGAGAAAGGCACCAATTAATCTTCATAGGTAGTGGAAAGAGCAAAGGAAAAGTAAGGGCTTAATTTACCACAATGAATCTGTAGGTTGGATATTAGTAAACACTAATGCTTCTGCTTTGGATTGCATTCCCTGGAGGAGCCTATCAATATTCATTGACAGAGGGAATATATTGATTTAGGTATGTGGTAGAGGCTTAAAGACAGGTGAGATAAATATCACTGCTATGCAAGAAAAGAATTTTTCTTCTTTAGCTTCCGTTAATCTAAAGTTTTACTTTCAGAATTAAGGCAGCTTTGCATATCAGCAGGTGTTGAAATGCAGTAATTATGTGGATAAAAAGTCCTAAAACAAAATTGAGGACTTGCAGATTTACAATGACAAAATTGCTTCTCTTTTCATAGATTTGCTGCCAAAAATGTTTAATCATAGCACCAAGCGCTAGCATTATGCAAACAGAATTAAAAAGAAAAAACATATGCTGCCTGCAGCCTGGGAAAGAAGCAGAGTTAACCCCAAAAGCTACAGTTAGAAGCCTGCAAACAAATATAAATATTTTCTTAAAACATTGTCAGGCAGCTTCTAAACGTATCACTTACTACTACTTAGTACTTACTACTATCCTCCTAGAAGGATATATGCACTAAGGCACATGTCACAACAAAAGATATATGCCACATCTTTAGCTGATGCCAACTTTCTCTTGTGCAGGATACGAATGGCCTCTACCTAGAAAGCTCTGTGCCATTTGGATCTACTTGGACGTGCTCTTCTCCACCGCGTCCATCATGCACCTCTGTGCCATCTCACTGGATCGCTACATTGCCATCCGAAACCCCATCCACCACAGCCGCTTCAACTCGAGAACTAAGGCCTTTGCCAAAATAATTGCTGTTTGGACCATATCAGTTGGTAAGTGAGGCAATGTTTCAGCATGTAATAGCAGATTTCCAGCTTTTGAGAGGATTTGACATATATACCGCAGTCTAAAACTTTATTCTCTGCCTGCAATGTTTTGCTTTCCACATTCTAAGTGCTGTAATGTAGTAATTTTGCAATGGAAATCAACGACAGTGGGAAGTGGAGGAGAACTGAGCAGCACTGAAAGAATTTACATCAGTGACAGCATGACTGCATTCAAGTCTATTTTAAAGATGTGTTGAATTCCCATATTGATAATCCATCATTATCTAAACATCTGAAAAGAAAAAAATATAGCAACTGAAAAAAGTATTTCCTTGTTTTATGTAAGTCAGTTGTTTCCAATTTCTTATTTGAGTAATTTGCGTAGAGATTTTTCTCATGGGCAGATCTTTGCCTTTATCAATGTGTATGGCGGGGAATTTATGTATCATGTTTAGGAGACAACGGATACTGTGTAGAGTGAGAATGACAGGAGTCTCTCCAGAGGACAGCTCAGAGTTACAGTCTAAAATAGGTGTTCTGGATGACCTAGTACACAAATCTCTTATTGCACTGGCAAAACCCAGAGCCTCAAAATAGGCAGGGGAACGCTGATCTTTCACTCCCATGGTGGCAGCATGTCCAGAGCAGTCTTATGGTACCATGGGAGTTGGAAGAGTTTGGTGTATGATACAATCAGGAATTTCATCACACGCTTGGGGTGTTGATTCTCAAATGCTTTGAAAACAGAGTTCCCTTTCAGTGCTTGTGGTTTTGTAGGCCCTTGAGCATTGGCAGCTCACTTATTCAAAGGCAGAAAAAATTCACACTTTTGCCCTGGAAGAGATGTGAGCTGTCAGCAGTCAAAGGTAATTAGCTTCTTCTCTGGCTAATACAAATTATTGCAAGTGGTAACTCTGATCCCCTACCACTCTTCACAGAGAAGGGAAGGGAGATGATGCCTAACATGCTGCCAGCCTGGTGCTCTAAATCTTCTCCTGACCTCCCTCTTGATCCTGGTCCACAGTCTGAGAAAAAGCAGTTTAGGATTGTTAGGATTTAAAATAGCTGCACAGCAAGAAATCGTGGGAGTCTTCACTCAGCAGGAGGATGGTTCTGCATTCTCCATGATCTGATGAGGTTCAATAGCATCTGGCTCTGGGGTGCATTCAGCTGATCAGATGTAGATGTCTAGCATAGGCCAGGTGAGCTCCACCCTAAAAATACCTAGTTCTCAACCATAAAGGAAGTATATAGCAACTCAGATGTAGATGTCTTCATTTAGATTAGATGAATCATATCTTGTCTCTGCTACAGCCACATTTTTTTAATCCAGTAGAAAATATATTACCTACTCTGCCTAGTTTTTCCAATTTTTGGAACTGCTAAGTGCAATTATTTTCAGTGCATTTCTCTATATAGCATAAATTAGTCAAGAATTCCTTAAAATTGTGCATACTGTGTTTGTCTGCACTTTTATGTGGTGCCTTGTGTTTTGTGTGTGTGAAATTACTGTCCTTTTTGAACACAAATTCACAGAATGGTCAGAATGACCATTCCAGGGGCAAACTGGTCATCCACTCTGCTCAGCATCTTTTCTCAGAAAGGGGCTTACTGACAGAGCATCTGAGTTAGCTCACAGTTAAAAGGAATCCAGAAAAAAAGGTGTTATTTTAGCCCTATTAGTTAGAACATTATTTATGTCCTGTGGCAGGAGGTTTGTTTCCTTCAAAGCTCGATATTTTGTTTCAAAAGTTATGGCTTTTCTTTGCAGTAATAACTAGTAAGATATTAATTGTAAAAAGTCGTTTTCTGATCTCTGGAGAAACTGTCTTCTAACAGTGATGAGTCACAGATGTTATTATTATTATTATGGCAAGTGATAGCAATGTGGTCCCTATTTATATAATTCTGAAAAATACAACTCCTTATTTTATTGGAAACCACTCAAGTGTGTCATGAGTGAAGAGGACAGAGTCCTGCTTTACTGCAGCTGGATAAGGTCGTGTGTCAGGAACAGTGGACATCAGGAAAATAGGAAGTGTTATAGGGTAACTCCACCTTGTTCACACATTTTGTGTCACCAAAACAGTGAGAAGGTTAAATAGGTACAAATTAATGTAGGCAAGCACACTTAGGTGCTCAGGAATGAAATGGTGCTGAGCTGGTTTCCAGTGTCATGGAAGCAAGGGGCATGGGGAGTCCAGCTAAGGAAGACTGGTTGGTTTCCATGGCTTCTTGTCAACAAGCTATGCAAACGGGATAAGAAAGCAAACACATAGGAAGAAGCTATAAGAAACTGATGAACCAGTCACTGCCAGGTTAGACTAAGTTTGTACTGTGCCATATTGCTTCATTAATAGAATAAAGAAAAATGCCAGCATTATAAGGAGTCTTGACAGATCCCAGGTCATCCCTGCAATCTGCTGCCACTCAGTCATCAACCCTTATCCTCTTGGTCTGCCACCATCCAGCTAAGAATAAGAATGGATTTCTGAAGGTGCTTTCTATATCCCTTACTAACAGGAAATGTTTTCTGGACAAAGAGGTGCTCCATGTATCATTTACCAGTCTCCAGGCTCTCAGTGCTACTTCGAGTGACATGGCTATGAATGATTTAACTCTTTGCATTTTCACACACTTATGGCTGAGAACTCTCACTGGGATGAGTGAGATGAGGATGGGTGAGACACTGGCATAGATTTCCCAGAAAAGTTGTGGATGTTCCATCCCTGGAAGTGCTCAAGGCCAGGTTGGATGGGGCTCTGAGAAACCTCGTCCAGTGGAAGATGTCCCTACCTATGGCAGGGCAGTTGGAATGAGATGACCTTGAAGGTCCTTCCCAACCCAACCATTCTAGGATACATGGCACAGGCGGAGCTGGTGTTGGGCACAACACACACTCATGGTGTGGCCACCATCTCACCATCTCAGATCCAAGGTTTTGCTCTGTAGCCTCAGAAAGATACCCTTTAACTTCCCCATGTTCCTACAGCTTGCAGCTGAGCTGGTGACCTCTGAACTCTCGCAAAGTATGAGATGGAGGGTAAAATGCAAGAGAAAGAAATGAAAGATGTTATGTTTCCCTGTGCAGACATCCATTTTAGTGGAGGAAAAGGGGGTGAAGCAGCCAACAGTTGTGAGCTGGCAGCTCTTTTAATCAGTTCCACTGACCATACAAACAGCTCAGGCTGAGCTGAACAGCATTGATGAACATAAATGGCTGTCAGATGCTGCCTTCTATCACCCTCAATATGGAAACAAACCATTTAATCCTACCACTTGTCTTTCAACCCATTCTTTTTACACAAGAGGATCTTTCTTCTAATACCATTAGATTTTAATTTCACTAACAGCCTTTGACAAAAAAGTATTGTCAGGGATTTCTGGAAATCCAGGAACATTATATCAGCTGGATTACCCTTATCCACCTGCTCACTGACTCCTGCTAATACTTCTAGCTGATTTGTGGGGCCTGAAGAAGCTCTTCTAGTGCTTCTCAACCCAGTAAGATTGTAACTAAATTTGTAATTTGTAATTTTCCTTTTATTTTTCATTTTCATGAAAATTTTTTTTTATTCACTAAATATGCAAATATTTTATTCACTAAATGCACAAATATATTCAGTCAATTTTAACCAAAGGCAATCAGTGATCTTCCTTCCATTGGCTTCAGTGACACGTGAAGCATTTAAAAAACAGCAGAAAAAAAGTATAGATAGTTTAGTTTGCTTGACTTCTGAAATTTTGATTTTCTCAGTTAAAAAAAAGAATATGCTAACATTTGTTTTTGCATTTAGTGGAAGAAGAGCATTTAGCCAGAAGCCTTTGTTTCACTAGTCCATGTAATGCCACAGGCAATTGGTTTAAAAGAGATTCTAATTACTGTAACAGACTCTATTCCTGTCTTTAATTCTTAAATCATCCGGTATGCACAGTGGCTAGATAATTAGATTATTTGTAGCTATTGAAGGCAAAAGCTCATTAAACCCTGAAAATTATTCCATTTGTTTTAAAGCACAGAATTCATTATTGAGAACAGGTGTAAAAAACCAAAGAATTTCCCCCCCACCAGTGGAAAAACAGAAATATTTTGAATAGAACTGGAATCTATAGAATTGTAAATACAGTCTATACTGAAAAATACATGTAATATATGTTTGAGTCATAAATGGGCCTAACAAATGCATTGCTCTGCAAGAGGCCAGCAGTGCATTATTCCTTCATTGAAAGAGTAGCATAAAAGAATTACAGGCATGAATGTTAGCTCCTTATATATAACATTCCTCAGTTCTTACTTCTCTCTGTTCTCCTGTTAATGGTCTAAGTAATGTGAAGTCTGATGAAGTCCAATCACTCTAAGCTGAGTTTTCTCTTATCATTTCTCACTCAGCCTACACATCTGTTCACTGCCTTCAGGCAGTCTCTGCACTCCCCAGTCACTAACAAACTTAGATTTACTCAGTACTTTTCATGCAGAAAAAAAAGCCCATGGATCTGGATGAAGCTGGCAAAATATCTTCCACCACATAACTAAAATTTTGCCATTGCTTTTGAGGCTTCGAAAATGAGAAATACTGTAGCTTATGAAGTGACATTCTCCAAAGTGCAGGGTGAAATTAGCTCCAGGTGTACAAATCAAGCCCAGTGAAACCGAGCCCCCAGCTAATTTGGCAGTGTGACATTTTATGCTGACACAGAGGCTTACACCTCCTTCACAGGCAGCCTGCAATTTCTCTGCCTGACTTCTTGCTGCCTTACAGTGCATGGAGGGCCAGGGAAGCAGCAGGGATTGGGAGAGTTCAACCACCAGTGCCTCTAGATTTTGCTGAGAGCTTTGGCCTCCTTAGACTCAGTCTTCTTTCTGTCAAGGACACTTTTCATTTGAAAATCCCTTTACAGTTTTCAAAAGGCACAAACAGCTAATAAACTGCAGGCTGAGAGTCCCTATCCTGAATCTACTACACATCCATTTCTTCCAGGTGTCATAATCTGCCATTTCAGTCAAGTCTAATTTACATATGTCTTGGCATAGGAGAAGATAATTTGTTAAAAAATGCCAAAATATACAAAATTACAAATAATTACACACCAAACTGTACTCTGGCAATATAGATTTAAAGCTTAGCACCTAAATTTGGAAGTCCTGGAGCTAAATTTAAAATATCTACTGCACTACCCTCTTTCCCATCTAGTAATCCAGTCTGCTTCCATTTCTTCTTTTGAAGACTTGACTTTACATTCTTTGCAGTTTTTCATAATAATTTCCCTAGGGATCATTTATTTTTATCATACTCATGAAACCATCTCTCAGAGAGTGAACATACTGTTTGCTCACACCAGCTGCAGGGATCCAGGATCTCAGGGGCAAACATTGCAGGTTTTGTGTTTGGATAACCCTGGGACCTTTACCATCAGAGGATATACCCTAAAAATGAAAAATTTATGTAAAAAAGGCAGCATCTCTAGTCAGAGGGGCTGGATTTATGCATAGAAAATGCCCCTTGCAACACAAATGATAACAAAAGAAGTCTACAATGAATTATGTTGGGATTCATAAATCCTGTTGTCTGTAAGCTGTGACTGCATTTAGTCACCTTCTAAATTAAAAACCGTGCTGCTAAAGTAGCACTGTGTTGCATAAAATAAAATGTCAAGAAAAAATGTAATTCATTTTAAAATTATACAGAAAAATTTCACAAGTTCCTTTATTTATTATATTTTACTTAAGCCAGATGTTGTGTTTTATGACGTTAAGAAAGGTTCATGTATCACAGAATTCTCTAAAATTAAAGCCTTACATTTATCTTTATCAGCAAAAACATTGCAAAGTATTGAACACTACAGCTGCAATTAACTTTCCCCACACGTTACCTGGCCTGTGCCATTGGCATCCCTTCTAAGTGGAAGCCCAGCTATTAAAAGTCAAAGGTTTTGTCAGAACTGCAACAACATATTCCTAATTACCTGAGATAAATTTAGAAACACCTGTCAGGTGATTTTGCTTATGATATCCTCCAGGGTCATTGATGGAAAATAGCTGGTTGAGCTCCTGAATGCAGGAGGATTCAGGAGAATGTTGTGATGTCCCGAAAGCAGGCTGTAGCATCATGATAAAGGCTTTCTTTTCTGCCTGATCAAAATTGGAATCTGTGTATTTCACAGTATTCAATCCTGCCTTTATGTTGGAAATCACACCCACTGGGAAGACTTATTTCCTTTTGGCAGAACATAGCCTTTGTTATAACTTCTTGTATTTGATCTGAGTTTTGAAATGTCAAATTGACCGCTATTGCCAGGATCATAGACCGAGCTGAACTGTGAGTATCCTGAGAGAAAAAGCCTGTGATTTTAGGTCCCGGGTGCACTGAGTGAACAGTGTAAATTTCCCCTTACAAGCACAGAAGTACTCAGAAGTTTTGGATTAAAAGTTCCCCAGTTAAATCCAGCCCTGCCCTGTATACTATTGCAGGACATGAGGAGGTCACTCTTGCATTTCTTGTTGAAAGAACAGTTAATATATTTATTTTTCATTTTCAAGGTGCTTTGTGACATTTAACAGAAAGATAAGCTTAGGGATCATGCTGTAGCACCCACATAGACACCAGTAGATGGGAAATATGGGCAGATACAATCCCTTCAGATATGCTCCCTCTTTCTCTCTTTTTCAACTCTGTTATCTTGTACATGTGACTAGGGCATTAACCGGTCTAATAGAGTTCAGTCAGGGTGAAGGGCATTAGCTGCAGGGTGGACAGTGAAACATAAAACACAGGATCCTGACTCATCATCTTCAGACCTGTGCGGGTCTCTAAGCTGCTTCTTATTCTGCTTTTCCTTCCAAATTATCCATCAGATCAGGACATCTATCCCAATAACTGTCCAGTCACTGCAGCAGTCTCCTTGTATAACCAGTAAGAAGCTCACAATTTGCTTATTAAGCAGCTTCTGCAAGCAACTACAAAAGGAGGCATGGAGAAACAACTGGGACATGGTCTAAGGTACAGAAAATCCAGAAGAATTACCGTTTTTGTTATCTGTACCCTTCAGATGGAGTGTGCAATTATTGTAAAAAATAATTAAGAAATTTATCTGATAGATACGTTCAGTCTCCTTCTAAACTACATAATTAGGTCAAGTAGCACTACTGAAGAAATCTCAGAGATACTAACAGAAATTTCTATTCAGTTCAGTGGAAGATTAAGGCAGAGATAAGTAAATTATCAGCATTCAACTAATCACACCGTGTAATAATTAAAAGACAGAGATATAAAAACTGGGATATTAGGAGATCTTATCACTTAGACTGCTCTAGGAGGCATCACATTATTTGCTTATGGTAGTAGAATATCTGAGATCTTTCCATGATTTCTAGCTTATTGCTGCTATAAGTATTTTTTTAAGCATTACTGTATATGTAGCGTGTATAGCACATAATAAATTAGCCCCAAGCATCCTTTAGGAGCTTCATAGCTAAAACGACAAATTGATAACCTCTGATCTAGGAAGATCCTGTAAAAAAAAGATATGGTATTTCCTTCTTCTCAAAACACTATTATCCCTATATCTGCTCTCCTAGGGGCCTGAACAGTGAACAATGCGAGGCCACCTGACATGGAATACAGAAAGGTCACATGCTAAACAGAGGGGGTACCACAAGTGGCTGGAGTTGAGCCTACACGAGGTTCTTGTCCTTTGAAAATTAACATATTTAGGCCAGAGCCAACCATAAAGTTGTGACTTCTTTTGAGTAGAAATTACACTGTTGCTACCAGGAGCTTAAAAACATCAATGCAATATAAACAACATTAATTGGGTACACAGAAAGAAAAAGGGTGTTTGAGCTGCTCTGCTGCATTTTGCTGAGCCACAGAAGCAGCAGCCTTAAATAGAAGGAGAACCTTGTGCAGAGATAGGCTAGAGACTTGTGGAGCCTCTTGCAAATTCTCAGACTAAATATTAAGCTCTTTATTGTAAGGCCAGTCACTTTTCATCACTTCTAATCACCATGGATGGAGGGGTTATACAGCCTACATCCCCTGGAAGACCATGGCAAGCCCAGCTCCCTTCCAGCTCCCAAATGGCAGCAGGATTGTAGCTGCTGTCCACCTTGGACTTGAGCTCTACTCAGCCAGCATCCCCCAGGCAAGTTGCTTCCTCGTCTTTTGTGCTTTATTTCTAGCTGTTTGATAAGTGTAAACTTCTATATGTCCTTTAGTGACTGGGTAACCATCTTAGACAGAGAGATAACAACTTCTCTCAATTGGAGATCTCTGTGAGAAGCCAAAAAACACCTTAGAAGAAGCCTCTGTCCAAATAAAAAATAATGTCACTGGCTGAAAAGCAAAGACTGTACTGGGGAATAGGCTCCACTGGAAACTGCTATGCAAAAGGTTTTCAGAAGGCCTGAAAAGTCCAACAAAAAAATTAGAAAACAAGTTAAAAAAACAAGTCCTGCAGCATAACTAACAAAGAGAATTTGAGGAGTGCATTGGCAGGAATGGCACATAAAGCCAAAAGCAAAGGAACTGCTGCTGTTGGATTCTTTCCGCCTTTAGGAAATAGGGCTGTGTGCACATTTTGAGGATTATATCAAAGCAGAAAGCAGCACCATCAGTGGTTTCCTCTGCCATAACTCAGCTCCACCTGAAGCCCAGGGTTTCTAAACAGTTGAGTCAAAAAGGGGCACCCGTCCTTGATTTCTTGCACTGTCCTCCCTGTAATTCTCCTCTAATCCTGTTAATAGTTATTTTATTATCACTGTTCTACATATTAATTTGGAGACACATATCTCTGTTCTTGTTAAGAAACAGGCTTCAAGACCAAGGACATAAATGAAAAACATATTAGGAAACACAGATTCTCTGGTTTTGTTTTTTTAAAGTGAAATAGATGATTTATGGTATAAATTATCATTTACCATATTTTTCACACATAAAAAGAATTGAATGTATCTCCTGCTAGGCTAAATAATATGTTTCCTTAGAGATTTTCTGAGCTGTCAAGAACAAAGCCATTTCAAAATTAATAGAACTATCCAACTGTTACCTGGCACCCCCTCTATGTGATGTTAAATTTGTTTTCCTTTCACTTGTATTAAATAGAACATGTGTGACCACATAAAGTGTTCCAAGGGAAAGATACAGAAAACCAGCTCCATATGTGTCCTTGAATAAAAAACTAAATTTGGTCTACCAGCAGTTACAAGGAAATTGTCTGGACCCAGTCTGATTCCATTTGTGTGAGTACAGCCTCTTGGGATGCAGAAAGGTGATGATGCTCCCCCAGTACTGTGACTCACTCAGCTCTTGAGGAAATCCATCTGAAAACAAATATTATGTGGGGATTTGCGAGAGAAAGGTCCTCATCCACTTCTGCCTCCTCCAAAACATGTACCTACTACCAGAGAAGAATTCTGTGCTGCAGTCACATGTGAGGAGAAATTCTAGCCCAGGACTTTGGGGATACTGTCACGCTGACTAGGGAAGGTGGAAGCTTTTTAACATTCATGCTAACTAGATGCAGCCTCAGATGATTATTGCCAATCCACACAAAGGTTTTCAACATCCCCTCTATCCCAGGTGGAAATTTCTGCTTCTGCACTGGCACCCATCAGCAACCTGCACACATTGGAAATATGGTTGGCACTACTCTGACAGCCATAAAAGTATCACAATGAAGGGTTTTTCATGACTGGAAAAAAGTCATGACTGGAAAGAAGTCATTTTCAGGTGCAAGCAGAGAGCAGTTAAGCATTTGCAGGTCTGAGGAAATGATATAATGACAAAACAATGAAATGTAGTGATGTAACAACCATAATGGTGAGTGTCAAATGCCAAGCAGAGACATGAAGCAAGACTGAGAAGCTCCTCTGCAGATGTCTAAGTTTCTAACTGGCACTAAACTCCAGCTCCTCATATAAGATCCAGACACATTGTCATCTTTGATACTCAAAGGACATGGTCCTCCTGCCATAAGTGCCTCACTGTGACTTGTGTTCCTTGAGCAAACAAACATCCACACAGGGCACCATGGTAGCCCCAAGGAATAAATATTATTTTGTGTGGTTAATTAAGTCAAAAACATTGAAAATAATGTGATGGCAGTATGCAACAAGGGGATTTGTATACAACATGAAACAGAGTATGCGTTGCATGCCCTGGGATGTAGCAGGTGAGTTATACATGGACATCTGTTTGCTGTTTGAATATGTAGATGTACCAACAAAGGATATTTTCTGAGTACAAATAGGCATCAGATACCAGCATGGGCTTTTCTAAAGAAATTAGGCAACATGGCCACATTGAGGTGCTTGAAGGAGACACTGGCTTTCTCAAGCAATAATCCTTTCAGAGGTCCCCAGTGTCACAGCACATCTTTGTCCAGTGACCCGTGAGCTGGCTCATGACCTGGTATGTCTGAATCAATGTGACTGCTAAAACCTGAGACTGGGAGAATATTTTGTTTTTCATGAGAAGGTGAAAAAGGTGCCAAAGTTTTTGAGGAACTGTAATGACATTTCTAGAAAGTAGTTCCTAACCCTTGGACATTTATTAAAGAACAGAATAATACTCATTTGTATTAAACAAAATTACAATGGATATATGTGAGGTGAAAGCATGTGACTGACAGGTTCTGCTTAAAGGAGACTTCACTGAAAGAATCTTGACCTTATCAATTCACTTCCGCTTCCTTGTCTTTACCCCAAGTAATCCCAGCATGCCACCCTACACACACATTGTAAATTCTGACTTTGATTTATTGATAGTCTCAGCAGCTCAAGGCAGCTGCAAACCTGGGTTACCTGTCCAGTTAAAGTGGTGTTATGGCTGCTGTATACCTCTGAAGCCAGCAGAGGTATATCAAGCTTTGTCGATTTCACCAGGCTTTTTGAGACAAAAAAAAGGATGCCATTGCTTTACTTCTTAACCTTCAGTGTTTTCAAGAGCCTTTTGTCATTCTGAAACCGTGCCCAAATTCTTGAGGTTTAATGCAGAATTTATTACTCATCTTTATTGTGTGAGATCTGTTGTGCAGTTTATTAAAATTCGCAGTTTGAAACAGCCACGTGTGTATAAATCAAACCATATAAATAAACCACCTTGTACCAGAGGAACATAATGTTTAAGGCTTGTTCACAAGGGAAAATTTCTAAGTGGGAATGTCAGCTAGAAATGGAGTGGCTAATGCACCTTCAGTGCTTGAATGGATGCTCCTGTTCTGTGCTGAATGCTTCCTTGTGCCTCGGGTTTTTGATTTTTTGAAAGCCAGGGAATATAAACCATAAAAAAGCCCTCAGAGGATACCAAAATTTTTTCCACACTGACCTTGGGCTAGTGGGAACATGGAATGCGAAGGGTGTGCAATAGATGTTCTGTTACAGCCCTTCCAGGTTGTCTCCTCCAGATTGACTGCTGGCACATGCTTCACTTCCTAAACACCTGTTCATCCCTATCTGGTAGCTCTGCATGATCCTTTCTTGTGAAGCTGATTTTCTTCTTATGACTGAATGCACTTGCACCATCTGTGTCTTCTTAAACATCCAGTCACCAAGAACAGGGAGCTGGAAAGCAAGAACAAGTAAACAAGCGAGTATATATCTGAGTCATCCAGGTGAAACAGATCACTCATATTCAACTTTCAAAGAATTTATTCAGTCAGTTGCAATAATGCTAATGCAACTTTAGTCCAGGACTTTTTGCTATGGGTTTAGAGAACAAACTTGATCTTGACCAAACATGACACGTGAGTGATATTCTTGGTCATATGTGATGATTTCTAAAAATCCCATCAAAAGAGTGGATGAGAGTTGCACATGGAAGTTCCTTTACTGACAGTTTAAATCTTACTGCCTTTGAATTTGGTCCCTGTGTCCTTATGGAATTTGCCATACTTATGCTGCAGAACCCAACTGTCAAGGGGAGACCAAACTCTATCCTTTTCAGGAGGGAAACAGTAAATGTAGCCCCTGTAGAGATATGAAAAGAGAAAATTAACTTTTGGACATTAATTTTTTTCCATGCAGGAATGCCAAAATATCATCTGGGGGATTCCCTGCATCAACTGAACTGTGGTTACACAAAAAGCAGTTTAGAGCTGTCAATGTTCCATGCCACCACTCTGGTATTTTCAAACTGTATACAGGCCACTTTTCTGTGGCTGTAGGGGAAAGATGCCTTGAATGGTCACTCAGAAAAATTTCCGTGACTAGCAGTGCCTGTTCCAGCTCTGCTGGGATGACATTTTTGTGCTTGTTCAAGGAATAGCAAAGAAATTCAGGTACTTCTGCTATATGCTGAAGCCTAGTCCCATTTTTTAAAACCAGAAATCTGGATTTAGATACCAGTCTTCAGAAGCTGCTAAGAACAAAACAAAGCAGTTGGGGAATTGCTCCTCTTGGTTCAGGTGAAAAGTTGAAACAGACTTTGGCCCTTTACTTGAAAAAGCATGCAAATTACGCTAAAATTTTCCTCTTTCTAGTGCTGCTGCCTCTGCTCCCATGTCTCTTCATGCAGCTGAACCATAAGGTAGTAATGAAAAGCATTTTTTGACTCTGTCAATACCATTGTTTATTTTATCTCTGCAGCTCACACTAGGTCTTTAAATTAAATGAAAAAACAGCCTTGCTGTTATCAGCACATGGCAGAAGCAGACAGGAAACTTGTGGTATTGCTCTGACTAATGCTGTGTCTTCGTGCAGTGGGAGTATGATGCTGGGAGGCGCTGGAGGCCTTCAGCACCCCTTCAACTTATCCAAAAAAAAGAGAACTAACTTCAAAGCATTCTTCATTTCCCTGGAGCTGTTCATCACCCTAGATTACTCAGCCACAGCTGGACAGTCTGGCTTCTGATGGTGACCTCTTCCTCCATGTTTTCAGAGAGATGGACTCAGACCTTTTTAGCCAGTAGCTAAAATCACTGGAAGTTTCTGTCAGCTCAATTCAGGAGCTGCCACACACTGCAGGAGTTGGCATTTCACTCACTGGCTTCTCCTAGCCCAAGTTCAAGCATTTAGAGCTTGTGCAGGAGAAACAGAAAGGGTAATACCACAGGCTCTCCACCAGCTTCTGCCCTGGACAGATAAGAACAGCACTTTTCTAAATTGGCCTGAGGCAATGCCACGACTCAGTTCAAAGTTGCAGACAAAATAAGCTACAGTGTTCCTAGAAAAAGAAAGATCTTTGTAGAAGCTCCAGAAGAAGAAAAAGAATTAAGCACTTGAACAGAATAATGATCTAATATTATTATGACTGTGATTATTATTGTTTGGTATTGAGCCCATACTCCACAGCTTTCCTGTAGGACTGAAGCTGTTATGCTGTGCACTGGAAATGTGTGAAACGAAGAGACAGGCTATGCTTTTAAAGGGCTCCTAGTTTAAGCATGAGAGTGGGAAGAAGGGAAAGAAAGAGAGATAGAGGAAGGTGCCATTGAAATGCAGATGTTTCAGGACTCGTCTGTAAACCACTAAGAACACTCCTGGGCATCCTCTGAACGAAGTAGGGCACAGCATCCTCAAACAATAAGAAATTCTTCTCTCTAGTCAATGTTTTTATTTCTCATAAACCAAATACAGCAACTGGGATTTCTGCTCGAAAATGCAAATGGGACTGAAGCTCCCAGATTATGCTACCTTTCCAGAGGAGTCAGACTCCTCTCTGCTTTTATCCAAACAGAGCTGCATTATCACCCTCTGCTTCAGTCCACCTTTGCTATTTTCACAGCACACCATCTTTTTCATTGTCTGAACATGGCCTCTCTTGGAGAGACAGCATCCATTTGGAAGGGAAGAGACAAACACTGAAAAAACCCCAAAACAGCTACCAAAGAAACAGCAGCTCTTTGATTTTAACCAGACTCTAGCAGCATTTGCAGAAATCCCCGAGGAAATGGCTGAGTAGGCTTGAAACAGACAGAGCAGTCCAAGGAGAATGGACTTTGTCACCTTGTCTTGCCATTCATGACAAGCCAAGGATGCTTGCTCCAGGAGAAGACAACTTTTGCATGACTGTGCACAGAGAAGGCAACATCTACCAACTGGAAATACAGTGAAAGGACTTCTGTAGTCCTGCAGGATAAACTACACCTCAGGCTGCCTCATATCAGTGTTTAATTTGTTCCCATTGTTCATCTGGCCATTGCTACATGGGAAGTTGGGTTTTGTTAGCATTTAGCCTGTGTTGACTACGTGGAGAATACAGCAAGAAAAGAGAAAGCCAAAATGGAAGATTAGTCTTAGACCTAGCACAAAAAATTATCTTTCCTCCTAAAATTAGTATTTCCCAGCCTATTTAGAACCGAGAAAAACAGTCTAAGATCACACTTATGCTGCTCCAGAAAAGAAATACATAGCATCATCTTGATCATAGTTCATAAAATCCTTTGCCAAGGTGGCAGGGACCAAGGAGCAAATCTGGAGATCATTGCAAGGGGACCAAGATCGAAAAATAATGCTTTTCTGTCTATCAGGTGTCATAGGACAGTTGGAAGGAAGCAAATGTGTTCTACCTGCTGGCTAAGGTAATGTGTCTAGCTACGATCACCTCAGCCACAGGTAGAACACAGGTAGATGTTTGTTTTGTTTTTTTTTTTCTTGGAAGCTGGAAGTGTTTTTCATAATTGTTTTTAACCTCTACTTTCTCTCATCCATCTTCAGGTATCTCCATGCCTATACCCGTCTTTGGATTACAAGATGACTCCAAAGTATTTAAGAAAGACAATTTTAAGAAAGACATCTGCTTACTTGCAGACGAAAATTTTGTTCTAGTAGGCTCTTTTGTGGCATTCTTCATCCCTCTAACCATCATGGTAGTCACTTACTTTTTAACTATCAAGTCACTGCAGAAGGAAGCTATGTTATGCGTGAATGACATTGGTCCTAAGACCAAGTTTGCTTCATTCAGCTTCCTCCCTCAGAGTTCCCTGTCCTCAGAGAAACTCTTTCAGCGCTCCTTGAACAGAGACACAGGGACTTCAGGGAGAAGAACCATGCAATCCATCAGCAATGAGCAGAAGGCTTCCAAGGTCCTTGGCATTGTCTTCTTTCTGTTTGTTGTGATGTGGTGCCCGTTTTTCATCACCAATGTGATGGCCGTTATTTGCAAGGAGTCGTGCAAAGAAGAGGTCATTGGAGGACTTCTTAACGTATTTGTTTGGATTGGCTACCTTTCTTCGGCTGTCAACCCACTCGTATATACGTTGTTCAACAAAACCTACCGCTCAGCTTTCTCTCGCTACATCCAGTGTCGCTACAAGGAGGAGAAGAAACCTTTCCAGCTGATTTTAGTGAACACTATCCCAGCACTTGCATATGACTCCAGCCAGCTCCAGCTAGCACAAATGAAGAGCTTGAAAAAAGAGGCGAAAATGATGGCTAAGGATTACTCGACGGTCACGATAGGAACACATCGTTTAGGTGGTACCTCCAAGGGCAGTATTGGCCCAGGGAACGAAAAGGTTAGTGGTGTGTGATGGTCAGCAGCTGCCATGACAACCAGTGCATGCGCTGGAAATTTCACCTGCTGTGAGGAGCTCAGATAGCTTAAGAAAATCAGCTGTGTTCAAGAGACATTCCAACAACATCGTATACTCCTCCCATTAACCTGTGGATAAAAAGCAGGGTTGAAGGGTATCAAATGTGCAATTTTTTTTCATACAGTACTTTGGCTGTTTTAAGCACAGGCTTTATTAAACTTATTTTTTTAATATTCTAAAGGATATATTTCTTAAAGAAAAAAATGCAATTTCTGGTATTATAATATTGGCTGTGAAGAAACCTACGTATTTCTTTTCTCTTTGCAAATGAAAGCTAAGCGGTCCTTTGATGTTCTTGCAGAGTAGGTTCCAGCTAGTTTGTCTTGCTACAACTGAGTTTTGTTAACATTAACTGAATGAGCACTTTACAAAATTTTAAATAAAATGATGGTTCATTTGCAAATATATATTTAAAATAAATCTTAAATTATTAAACAAAATCTATTAAAACTGATATAGATTAATTATATGGACTTTTTGTTAACTGTTTTTATGCCATTTTTTCTTCCTCAGTAACCACCCTGAAATGTCCTTGGGCTTTTCTGCCATTTGTTCTGTATTTCAAATAAGCAATCTTCAAAGGTAAATTATACTTGAATAATCCTCTGTTTCCACTACTACTTGTAATCTTTATTTCAGGACTTGTAGTTTATTTGCATTGAAAAATTTCATGTGTTCCGCTTAAAAATTGAAAGTAATGTATTCAAAATTATTTGTCTCAATTCCCTGCTCCCTCCCACTGGTGTTGACAGGGAGACAATGAAGTGAAAGAACAGTCAAAAACCAGGCACAACATTGCTAAATAATTTCAGCATCACTTCCAGATTCATAACTCTGTACAATTCCAGCAAAGTCTGATTTAAGTAATGTCAGAGGAATTGTATGAGCAAAGCCTTCAGTAAAAGGTTGAAGCAGATCCTCTCTCATTTCTCTTTGATTAAAAAGGCCATTATGAAGAATGTTCTGGTTTTGGTTTAGGGCTTGTAAAGCCAGAATTATTAGAAAACTGTTAGTTGCTGAAAATTGTTTTCCTTTTTTTCACTGTATTGCTGTTAAGGCAGATTGCTCAGGAACGGTCAAAAGATTGCACTACTAGGACTCAGCCTTAATGAAATATGTATGGGCAATTTGGGCTCACTTGAAAAATAACAGGACCTGTAAACAACACTGAATTTCACCTGCATAGATTCAAGGGCAGAATACATTGCATAAAGAACATAAAATACATCGTTTGACAGATACATACCTAGTCATGAAACTCTGTTTTTTCAGGCATCATAGCCAATGTCACTGAGGGCAGTGGAACTTCACTGAAGAGGAGAAATATAAATGCTGCATTCACATGAAAAGCTTAAATCCAATAATTTGATTCATTCCATGAATTTTGCATCCATAATCTCATCAGAACAAGGATGTATTCCAGTTTCTCTGGAAAAAACACTGCCCCTCCAGAAGCAAAACTCCAATGCCTTCATTTGTCCTTCTACTGAAGTTGTTCAGTTTTTAAAGAGCAGTTAAATTTCCATTAAGTGAAAGAAGGAGTGAGACAGAGAGAAACTGAACTTTTTTCTAGCCTACCAGGTGGGAGTCTTCAGAAGAAAAAGGCCTTTAGCTTAAGATATGGATCTATGGCAGACAAGGGCTTAAAAGTTAGCTGGGAGAAACTGATTTATTGTAATATGTAGTGTATAACTAAATCTGCTAGTTTTATGAGCCCTTTCCTCTGACATGGGATAGGAGCTACTGTGCACTGGTCACACAGAAGCTCTGCATGCACATGATGACACTGACTCACCCCACGGACCTCAGCCTTCAGGTCTGGGACAATCTCATGCTGTAGGCCCATTTACAGTGATGATGCCATGCATGTCATCTGTCACCTCGCACACATTCATGGTTTTCCCCCCAAAACTGGTCATTTAGGATGAACTGATATATCAAGTGGAATAAATGCTATGCTTACCGGGTGCTTTATATGTTCTCTCTGTCTCTGGGTACATTTGATCACCATAGTCAAACTGAACAACTTCAGCAGAAGCAAAAATGAACTTGCTGCTCCTACCTCCCTATGCACACATCCCTCCCCTACACAGCTCTGGGTGAGGGGTGTCACACTGGCAAAGAAGGAATTTTGGGGTGAATCTGCTAAATGCAGCTGACTATGAGGACTACCATAGCAGTAAGTGGGAGCAGTGACTTTTCACTGTTTCCTGTCAAGTTTGATATTGACCCTAAATCTGGTACTTTGAACTAAGGACAGTGCCCATCTTGTATCCCACAGGCTAGATGTCTCCACTCCACAAATGGGGCAATGGTTTTGAGGATTTGCCCTTGGAAACAGGTATCTCAGGGAATAAGCAGGCAGTAATAAGAGCAAAGGTGTTTTGTCAAAGAGGTCTGAGGCTCTAGATCTGCTGCCAAACCAGATTGCCTTCATAGGATGAATACTGACAGGAGACTGAAGGTCTCTAAACCTGCATGTGAGGGGAAAGAAAACAAAGATGCTCCCACCAGTGGAGGGAACTGCCACATTTTTTTTGCCATTTATGCCTCACTTGATGCAAGTTTCTCTAGCCTTGCAAAAGAAAGAAGTAGGTAGGACAGACAGTTTTGGTCTTATCAACCATTTGTGCCAGGGAGCAGGGCCTACCTGCGTCCTGTATGATGTACCTGGCACCCTGAGCTTCTCCAGAACTCAATTCCTCCCAAATCTCCTGAGGGTCTGGTTGCTGCTCTGCACAGTCTCCTTCACCAGCTCACAGCTGATAAACTGTTACTGAACATTTCACATTCAGTGCTTATGCTCTCCACTTACCGTCTGCATTTTGCCCACGTGGCAGAGCAGATCAGCCCTCTGTTTCTCTTTCATTTCACCTTCTGTTCATCATTCACAATGTCAAATTACTCAGGTTGCAAATACTGACAGGGAATGTTTCACTACAGTCACAGAGGGTTTCAATTACTGGCTTGAAGTTTCATTACAAGATGGCTCTGAACAGTCTTTTCTTTTTTTGCAGCTTATTAAAATAAAACCCATGCTTTGGACATAATGGACTTGACAGCATTTCATTAATTGACAGCTGGAGAGAGCATTACAGTTTTTGCTTAGAAGCAGGGAAAACTGCTGCCTGACATTTTTATTCTGGAGCACTCAGATAGATGGTTTCATTGAATGATCAGCAGCTTTTGCCTAAGAAGCCTCTCAAGGCCAAGAATGCACAGCAGATAAAGACCAATATCTCCAGCTCTTTATGGACATTTTTGACAGCTTAGAAAGGCCTGATTCTGACACCCTGCATCAATATATTAATAGATTTTTGTGCAGTTTGCCTTAGTGAGGATGACAGAGTCAGGATATGAATTTGCTCTAGCCACCATGCCAAATCTGCTAGAGGTTGTTCATCAGTAGATAGCAATTAATGGACGCATTATACTGCAGACAGATGACAAAGCTCAGCTGTTTCAAACTAGGATTCACCACACTTGGCCCACGCTTGGAATGAACACCATGGTTTACTATGACCATCTTCAGAGCAATGTTTCTAACTTCCAAAAAAAAGTGTTTTCATTATGCATTAGACTAGAATGGAATTTTTTGTAATTTTTCAAGTTTAAAAAAAACCGAGAAGACATTCATACAGACTGGTTCAGAGGTTAGGGCCTACCCCTACCTCACAGGAAAACCATGCTGAGTCAGTCTGTCATATCCACATCCAAAAAAACCACTTCATCTGAAAAAACTTTTCAGCATCAATTTTTCAAGTAGATTGACATTTTATTACTGTTAAGACTGCATATGAAAAATGTCCAAAGACATGAAGCTCACCATGTATCTCCTAAGCTGGTGTGCATCCTTTTTACACTTCAGGGTAAAAATTCCTATGTATCTATCCCATCCAGTCAACCATGCACTGTACTTCTGTAATTATTGCCAGATGGTGAGATGCATTCTATTTTGAATACCTGTATGTTTGCTTATGTAAATATATAGAGAAAAAAAATTGTTGTATTTTGTAATGTTAATGTAAAATGGTGTTTCAATGCTTTACTGTTCTGTCTGATCGCACGGCTAGTAAAGCAGATTAAAATATTCAAATGCCATCAGTTGTTTTATAAACTGGAGGTTTGTCTTAAGTAGCTAATTTGGTTTGGTTTTATTTCTCCCATAAATATTCAGTACAATGTCTGCTGAAGGCTAAAGTAATTTTAAATATTTTGCTGGACAAAAAGAAAGAGCATGTTGCATAATCTACCTATTTCAGTAAACTGGTCCAAAATGAGCCACTGTAATCATTCTCTTTTTCTAAGGACAGTCATCCTTCTACTGAAGAGGTACTCTTTGGGTAAGTACCTACAGCTTAATAATTTTCAGGGTTAGAATCAGTGAATTTGCAATAGTAGAATTGAATTAATTTCACTAAGCAGTAGAACTATAATATTAAAATTAATAAGCTGTATTGGTTTGCATGGTAAGGTTTCAGAAGTGAGAAAGCTACATGAATGGGTTCTGTGAGATGCTTCCAGAAGTTTTGCTGATATCTGAGAGACAATGCCAGCCAACTCCAGGATGGACAAACCTCTGGCCAAGGCCAAGACCAGCAGCCACCACTATGGTGCCAGTGGGATAACAGATTTAAGAGGTGGGGAAAAGCTGCACCATTGCAGCCAGAGAGAGGAGTGAGAGCATGTGAGAGGAACAACTCTGCAGACACCAAGGTCCGTGGAGAAGGAGGGGCAGGAGGCGCTCCGGGCGCTGGAGCAGATTCCCCGGCAGATTTCTCTGGGGCAGGCCATGGGGAGGCAGCTGTGCCCTGCAGCCCAGGGAGGTCCACAGGGGAGCAGGTATTCCCCTGCAACCCGTGAGGAGCTCCACCCTGGAGCAGCCGAATGCCAGATGAGGCTGTGACCCCGTGGGAAGCCCGTGCTGGGGCAGGCTCCTGACAGCAGCTGCGGCAAGGCAGCAGAGAGGAGCCCCTCCGGAGCAGGTTTGCTGGCAGGACTTGGGACCCACAATGGAGCAGTTCATGAAGAACTGCAGCTCGAGGGAAGGAGGCATGTTGGAGAAGTTAACGAAGGTCTGTCTCCAGAGGGAGAGAGCTCAAGCTGGAGTAGGGAAAGAGTGTGAGGAGTCCTCTCCCTGAGGACGAAGGAACAGCAGAAACCACGTGTAATGATTGACCACAGTTCCCATTCCCCATCCCTCCGTGCCACTGTGGGGGAAGAGGTAGAGAAAATCAGGAGTGAAATTAAGCTCAGGAAGAAGGGAGAGGGGTGGAGAGGTGAAACTGTTTTAAGATTTAGCTTTTATATCTCATTAGACTACTCTGATTTGATTGGCAATAAATTAAACTAATTTCCCTAAGCCAAGTCTGTTTTACCTACGACAGTAATCGGGGAATGATCTCTTCCTCTCCTTATCTCGAATTCTTCCTTGTGTTTCCTCTGCCCTGCCTGCTTGAGGAGAGGAGTGGGAGTCTGGTGGGCACCTGGAGTCCAGCCCGGGTCAGACCCACCGCCAGAGTAGCACAATCAGCGTGACATCGCTACAGAGACAGAAATAACCTGTAGTCACAGAACCACAGTGCCATCTATTGTCGGTATTTTCTTTCACAAAGAGCATTTAAATAAGAACTCCAAGTGGATTTTAATAGTTTTCATTTTTCCTGTCTTAAAACCAAAATAAATTTATTCCCCCAACTGATCTTACAGCATACAAGCTCCTGTTGCAATGGCAATGCACTTCAAAGTAGTACAGCTGTTAATAAGTAATCCCTTCAAAACCTTGCTCTAATCTTAAATTTCATTGATCTTTATGATGTGTAGAAAAAAGCATACAAAGTCGTATTTTTCAGAAGATGTAAGACATAGGGATTCAGATTGTTTTAGCTGCAAATATGTGACACACCACATATGGTGGCATGGTGAAATGTACCAGATAAGATCCCTGAACTGTAAATCCACTCAGTTTTACCTCAGTACTACTAGACCTCTGTATATAGGTTACAGTGTATCATAATTTGTGATGTTCTTTGGAAAACTCTCTTCCAGATTTACCTGTTTCCACATAATTTGAACTAAAGAGTATTCTCTAAAGAGAATACGCTTAGTTTATCAATATGGGCACTTCAAGACATAAAAGCAAAGATGTTTGGAAAAGAAGACAGTAAATTCCATCTACAGATGTATTCTCTGAAGGGAGTCAGCATTGCATATGCATCAACATAGTCCCTTATAAAAGGTTCAAAAAACACCAGAAGTTAAGACAGTTTCTTGTCATTATCATCAGTTGTCACTATGGAGGCAGGATATCTGCTGTTCCATAAATATTTCTGCAAGTGCATTTGCAATTGACATTAAAAAATCTCAAAGAGTTTATTTGCAAATTCTTAGGTCACAATTCACTGACAATACAAATATTAGCATTTTGTGAGTTCAAAATTCTCCCTGTTATGAGTTTTCTGTAGCAGTAGAAGAGATTGAGAGTCTCAGAATCCTTAAATACTTCTTCACAGCTCTCAGGAACCCAGCAGAAAAATTATATTCCTGCAACCACAAAACTGCCACAGGAAATGTAAGCAATGAAATCAATAGCTAAGATGACAGTTGCTGAGTTTCCAAGCAAGTTTACAACATGCTTGTTTTGTAAAGACTCTGCTGTTGAATAATTTGCAATTACAAAGACATTTGGGTGATCCGTGTTTCTTTGCAGAAAAAGCAAAAAGTGTGCAAGTTGAAAAACCTATTTTTTCATGGAGTCATTTGGACTGGGAACTACTGGTGACTCCTAGTTAAATCTTCAGGCCTTAGCCAGCTGAGCCAGCTCCTAGAGGCAATAGAGAAAGTGAGGCAGCCTAAAATTAGTATTTTAAGCAAGTGGAAACAATTACCAATTGTACCAATTCAGTAGGCAATTTGGAATTGCCTATTGAAGAAAATCCCAAATCTATAAGTATAAAATATCTCCATTCCCAACTAACAGCAGATATAATGTGGCCACATAACTTTGCTTTTCAAAACTAAATACTTGGGGCTTATGGAGCTAAGGCTATGCCTGGAGATAGGTATAGGGAATCTTTTTCCCCCTGTAAAGGGATTATTAACATTGGGGATGGTTGAGGGAAAACAGCTTCTCTGCTGAATGGGTCTTTTGAGGAACAACCACCTGGGAGAAGGTAAAAAGATTGAACTGTGCCATCTTCTGATCTGCCCAAGAAGCCAGTAGCTGATGAAAGAGAAGCACACTGTGATGTATTAAGTGAGGTTTCACCTTACAGATCTACACTTAAGAATAAAAATGGGAAAAGCAGCATGTTAAACAGATTACTGCAATCACTGTCAGACTACATTCACTTTTATTTATTCTTACAACTGTTTCCAGGAAGAGACCAACAGTTGCTGGGTACTTATTTGCTGATGGGCAACTGAGGTACAGTGAGATAAAATCAGTAAAAGAAGCCACTCAGTAAGCTAGGAACAGAACTCAGAATTTAAAAGACATGGATGAAGGTCCCCTCCCTATAAACCTCTACCTTCCAGTGTTGGTGAAAGAGATTTCAAAAGCACATATGGAAATCTGCAGTTCTTATTGACCCATGAAAAAAAAAATCTAGCCATGCAGTTATTGCATTTGAGATTTATGTGTTTGAAATGGGTTAGGTTTACTTATTTTAGGTTGTAGAACCAGCAAAAATATGGATCAAAAGTAGTTTATAAAGGCTCTTCCCGAGATGAAGTACAGCAGTTGTGAGACCCTGAATGACCCAAAGAGAGACAGATTATCCTGAAATTCCTATTTGATACTTCCCACGAGAAAAAAATGACAGCCATTGGGGAAGCAGCACACAGGACCTGAAAATTCATCCAAGGCAGGATACCTACTTCAGAAATGTTTTGAAATAGATGGAACTATTCAGTGTCAAAAAAGGGCAGAAAATATCAGGATTCAGAAACAGACTAGTCCAACAGTTAGTCCACCAAAATATTTGGAATTACTGCCTATAACTATGCATAAAATAAAGGATGAAGTTTCCACAGGAGCATAATCATCATGGTTGCACTCCAGAAGTCAACATTTTTGTTCTTCACCTGAGAAATGTAGAACTTATTTTTGCCTCCTTCCTGTCTTGTAGACAGTGAATCCTTCAAGTGAGGTTTGCTTCAATAGGTTTTTCTGCTGTGGACCTGATCACTGTCAATAGCAATAAGCTCTTTCCTTTTTTTTCAATGAGCTGTATTATCAATAGTGATCTATATTATCAATAGTTCCTTCCTTACTGCAACTTAATTTTTTTTTTCCAGAACTCCAGAACAAGTTTCTGAACTGAAGTCACTTCTTTTCCCAAAGACCTATCCTTCTCTCTTTATCTTTTTTACTGCAGGGAATAATATAAACTGGCTTTTTCTTACCTACATATCTCATCCCCATCTCATCCATCTCATCCCCAGGTCATTAATAAAGACACTAACAGTCCTGTCCCCTGTATCGATCCCTGAGGGGTGTCACTCTGACAGCTGGACTCTGGACAGCTGATCAATACTCCCTGAGCCCAGCAATGAAGCCAATTTTCCACCCACCTTATTATCCACTCATATTATCGAGCTCATATTTCTTGTTAAAGGAGACAAGGAGACCATTAGAAGTTCTTTCAAAGGCCTTGCTAATGTATACAACTTCCACTGCTCCTGCTTTGTCCATTGAAGCAGAATTCTCTTCAGAAGGTAATGAGACTGGGCAGGCGTCCTGTACTTTTGGTAAATCCATATTGGCTATTCCTACCCACCTTCTTGCTCTTTGCATACCTGGAAATGGCTCCTGGGAGAATCTGTCCCATAATTTTCCTGGGACTGGTGGTAAGGGTGACTTGCCCTCAGTTTTCTTCATCTTTTAGGCACTAATTTAGACACTTTTATACACTAATTATAACTAACCAATCCCTATATTAGACTTGTTCCCTTCAAGCTTTATTCTTTTTTTAAACTTTCTTAAGATTTACCTTAAAATTCAGACCAATCAAGTTTTTTGCCAATTGTCTTTGGGTAATAAAAGCATCTACTTTTATTTTTTCATCTTGAATCTTCGAACCCTTTCATTGCCTGTACTTCCTCTAGGAGTCATATATGTTATTGAAAAAATATTCTTTCTGCTGGTGATCATGCTGGTTGTTCCAAAAGCCATGTAAGCATGTCATTATACTCATCTTTGACAGCAATACATTACTGCATTTTCCTCAGATTTTCTAAAAGCCATGCTCTTTAAAGAAATCTTTTATTGTAAATTCACACGACTTTCTGCCTTTCCTCATTATAGAGAACAGATTTAAATAATCCTCACAGGAAGAATTTATTATACACATGAAAGTTCTTTCTGCTATTTCAACCCTAATTTTGATAAATGACTTCAAGTCTGTGGCCTGAACTGTCCACCAAGACCAAGAAAGAAAGTCTACTGTACATGTGTTATTACTTCAAGGCTCATGTAAAGATCAAAGCATGCCAGCTGCTGTTGCTGATCTTAACTTATTCCATAAGACCTAAAGAAAAGCCTGTCTCCCTTGGAAAGACAACCACAAGCCTAAACAAATGGCATTTATGCTTCCACTTTTCCTTGAAGCTCCCATTAATAAGACAAGTCCTAATGTTCTGCTCTATTATTTATTGGCTTAAATTGAATATAAATTTGTCCTTTGGCATTTGCTAAATCAGATCTTCACTATTACATTCCTGTCAGCCAACATCTTTCCTTAGCTGCAATTATATATCAAAGTTTACTTGAATATCTGATTTCAAAATACCAGCCTCAAGGGCTCAGTAAATACTTGAGAAACTTTAAACTGTATGTGGAAAAATTTCTCAAACAAGCAGACACTTCATAGGTTCAAAATTAATCTGTGATAGAAAGAAATAGAGAATGAAAGACGTAATACAAATAAGTACAATTAATTTACTATGAAAAAACAAGACTTCATTTTAAATTGTAACACATTGAGAGGAAAATACTTTCTGTCAGAATTATCAGGAGCATATTCCTCACTGGATTTAATATCAGTTGTAATGTGCTTAATTTTCCATTTTTCTGAAGTGATAAGAAAATATTACTAATATTTCTTATACTATTGTAATAAAAAAGGATGGTTTGGGTTTTTTCTCTTAGAAAAGTTATGCTTTAGCTGCTCCAGGGACAAAGAATTTTTCAAAAAACATTACTTTTCTATTTTCTTATCACAGATGACTTGTTTCTGCAACCGCAAATCTATGTATATATCTTCCACAGCCTCTCTGCAAAGAGGATTTATGAACATGCTCAGCCTCATAGCAGCTCAAAGCTATTGAGGCCATTCCCAACCACCAGTGCAGTGCTGCAGGAGCAGCAATCCAAAACAAAGCCAAGTGGAAGAGGAGCCAGGGGAGCTATGTAACTGGGATTACAGTGCAAGCAAGACCAAAGGACAATGCTGCGTCCCCAAAAGACCTAGGGACTCAAATGACACATTAATGGACAGAAAGGAAATAATTAAATCAAGAAATAGAACAAACCAGAAAAAAAGCTCTCAATGTAAACAAATAAAGAAAGTGAGGGTTATGTATGAAAGAAAGAAAAGAAAAGCAACTCAGATGTAACCTTCATCTAGGAATAAAAGGTAAGATGGATGTAGAAAGAAAGGGAAATAATAAAGAAAATCAATAAAAATACAGTTGTGCAGACAATTCTCCCTTTCCCTGTGCAAACTTTCTCCTTTGAAAAGCTGAAGACTTGAAACAGGTTGTGTCAATACAACCAGCATGAAATATACTGAGGGATGATACTGTCGCCAGCATATATGTTTCTTAAAAATGACTGGTAGCATAACATAAGACAGTTTAAGATAATTTGGATAAGTATCACATTAGAATTTTAAAAGACTTAATTATAATAAATTACTATAATGAACACCATGGAAGTTCTTTACAGAAAAGAACAGCATACAAATAATCTCTTGGAAAAGTCAACAGTGAAGCATAAATTCAGAGCTCTGAATAAACAAAATGGTGATGAGATCGCATACAAAAAGTTGTGAAAAAATGACTGAAAAGCAGGCAGAAGTTACTAACCACCAATCTTAATTCAGACAACCACAAAAATTATCAGAACATTAGAAAAGTGTGTACCCAGATGCATGGCTGAGGGATGGACTGTACTTACTGCAAAGAAAATGGGAAAGGAAAAATTTGGTGCCATAAGCTTAGGACATACAGGATGTTTGGCTACAATGTGGAAGGTTCTTGCTGGAAGATTTACAGAGTGTTTGAGAGTGTTGAAGCTAATGGTATGTTTCCCCAAGTACGGAAATGATGGTGTAAAGGGCAAAAACTTTTCTGACAGAAAGCAAAGACTTTCTTACTGATACCAAGACAAATTCTAGGCAGATGATGTGAAATCATATCTCACCACTGGATGAGGTCAGTGGTGGGATGGTAGCAAGTGCTGTCTGTGTAGGGGGAATATAGAGAGAGTAAGCTGGAACAGTATGTGCTGTACTAAAATATAATAAAGTATAAAAAGCTAGAGTACATAAGCCAAAAGATTTTCCAAAGTGAGTATCTGTCATTCTCTTCTTTTAATATCCTCATTTCTACTGGTTGCCCTGCTGTACCATATGAGAAGCTTTTTAATGACAAAGGAAAGGAAGCTTGTTTCAGATCTGGTAGTTTTTAGAGAATCTGAAATGATAGGCAGAATACAAACAAAATGAATTCATGAGTGAGAACTGCAGATGCTGTCTGAAAAGATACAGAAATGGAGGTAAGGTTAAAGAAATGTGCTTAACCAAAGATACTAGAAAGATCTATACCACAGCACAGAAGACACTGCACCAGCTTGGCTCCCTCTGCCTTACACTGTTCCTAACATTATCCTGGTGTGTCAGCTCTGTGCCATTAAAACAGCTCTCTGATGGGCCGAGACACAGCCCTCACGTAACAGATCTATGCCTTTATGTTCAGTCATTTTTGACTGAAAAGACATAAAAATAATGCATACATCTGGACATCTTGACATCGAGATGTGGGGAGGTCAGGGAAACTCATCAGCAGGCTCTAAGGTGAATCCTTCTAAATATATAACTCTGAAATGGGGGTAAAGAGGGCAGAGGTTATCTAATGGACTTGGATAGGATGAACACCAACACATCAAAATCTTATCACTATCACTGCCTGGGTTAGACAGATTTCATACTGAAAATAGAGAAATAAAAACAACTGTAGATAGCAGGGAAAATGAGATGCATGTAACAACAGCTGTCTATACATATAAGAGAGAAAACAGACTGGCTTCAGTTCAGTTCAGTTCAGTTCAAATAACTAACTGGGCATTATCTTGCTAGTGAGAGACATTTAAGGAGCAACAAAATGCACACATGGAGGTGGAAGGAACGACATGAAGAGTACTTGAGTAGTGAAGAAACATAATTTAATTTGATTGATGGCAATTTAAACACAGCTTGAAAAAGGAACGTTGAGATGAGGATGTTTAAACAGCTCAGAGACAGACTATTTGTACCAACTACATCCAAGTACAGAGTCAGGATAGGAAAGCTGTTCTGGAAGACAGGATACAAGGCCCAGGTCTGGGGTCCAGCAGCTGTGGTCTAAATGGATCTGTTGGGGAAGAACAGAAAGTAATGGGGGAGACAAAATTGTCAGTACTGCACATTGCTAGAATTAGGGATCAAAAATATAAAAGGAATTGGAAAAGCCAAGACTGCAAAATGTTATAGGCAAAAATAGTTACTGCCAATGCAGTACATGGTACAAAACTACAAAGTAGGAGGGAGATTTGCTGAGGACTGACAACTGATAGGCATGTTTAACTGCAAATTAATAAAGAAATAAATACTAAAAGCCTAGCACAAAGCAGGATCATTTGGGTCGTGAATAAGATGGAAGCACTGCCAAGTATCTTTGTTACTTTGTGATCTAGAATTTGGATTAATTATAAAATCAGCAGTTTGCCTGGTGGCACCTGATATGAAGAGCTCTGAAATCCGAGGGGAAGTAAAACATTTCGAATGCAGCAATATAGTGGTCCCAGTTCAGGCCACTTCAGCAACTTTTTTCTCCCTTGGAAGCAGTCAAGGGACCATGACATGAACAGAAACACTGCTTTGAATAGTTCACTACTATGGATTCTCTGGTAGGTTTCTTGAGTCAGTGGGTTGCAATTGATGGTCACAATCTCCCCATCAGAATTATCTTTTATGCAATTAGAGATGATTTCAGCACAGTTAATGAGTTTTCTTTGTTATTTTCTTCCCTGTTCTAGGAGCTCTGCCAAATGTCCTTGTGGCCCATGAATTCTGTATTTGTGCCTACCAGCAGCAGCACATCCCTGTCCCCAAGCTTTGCTAACCTCTCCGTAGGTCTCAGACCACTGAAACCTGTCATGCCCTAAAATTTAACAAGGCAATTCCACCGACAAGCAATTTGTCTTCCTAGCACCTGGACATCAATTAGAGCTTGTTCGCTGCTGTTTCACCGATTAAATTTCCTTTCCTGATTAGGCTTCAAAGCATATAAAGACCAAACATCACAGGCGAACCTTCTTTAAGTAAATGTTTACACACTTTTGCAACCCCGCGGCGCCTGCAGGCCGGGGCGCTCCAGAGTGCAGGCCGGCGCCCGGCCGCGCCATGGCGGGCGGGGGCGGTGGGGCCAGTCCCGGGGCGGGGGCAGGAGCAGGAGCCGCCTCCGCGCAGGGGCCGCCCCTTCCCTCCCCTCCGCGGTAAGGCAGCGGGAACGGCAGCGGGAACGGCAGCGGGAACGGGCCGGGCCTGGCCGGGAGCGCGGGGAGGCGGCGGACGCCGCGGCTGGACCGTGCGGGCCTGGCCGGACGGGAGGGCCGCCTGCGAGGGCGGGAGGGTGGAAATGGAGGCACAGGAGAGCGCTGTGGCGCAGAGGGCAGGACTGGCTGTGTGCAAAGGGGCGTCCCGAGTCAGGCCGGGGCCTTGTTGCTTGCCCGGGGCGGCGCTGCCGGGCGGGCGATCCTCGGCCCCAGGCCCCGGGGCCGGCGGGAGGTAGCGATGAGCACCCCGAGGGCTCGCCGTGGTGTGTGCTTCTGCCTGCCCGGTGCCCCGTAGGAGAGCGCAGGTGTGAGGGACGGAACGTCGTCGTTTTGATATTTATTACCCGGTCTGATGTTACCTGGGTTCCCTTCAGAATTTTCTTGTGTGCCGGTGATAGGACCCGAGGGAATGGCCTAAAGTTGTGTCAGGGGAGGTTTAAGTTCAACGTTAGGAAAAGGTTCTTTGCCCGTAGGCTGGCTGGGCACTGAACAGGCTCCCCAGGGAGGTGATCACAGCACCAGCCTGACAGAGCTCCAGAAGCCTTTCCATAACGCTGTCAGGCACAGGGTGTGACTCTTGGGCATGTCCTGTGCGGGGCCAGGAGCTAGACTTGATGATTCTCGGGCGTCCCTTCTGACTCGGCATACTCTGTGATTGTGTGACCCGGCAGTCTGCTCACCTTGCAGCTGCCTACTTGGCCTTACTGCCCCTGTGCAAGCTGACTGCATCCCCTTTTGTGTCAGCCTTCCTGAGTTTCCTTAGTGCACTTGTGCTACCAGCTGTTTTAAAACACCCATGGCTCTGCTTGTATTTTTCATACTGTTTGCCATGAAAACAAGCCTTCTGCCCCTCTTTTCCTGCTCTCCCACAGACTGTTAGAACGTGGTAATTAACTTCCATCAGAGATGAGACTAAGGCTCAGTATTGTGGTAGTTAGTGGTTGGATACTCTCACACATAAGAGAAGGAAAGTTAGGACAGATTTTTCTCCTGCATGGTAATTGTGGAGGTAACACAGTTGTGGAGGTAGCCTGGCACAGGGAGCTCCAGGTTAACCACAGCACATGGGAATGCTTGTTTGGTAGCCAAAGAGCAAGCCACAGTAAGTGCTGAAATAAAGGTCTTTGGGGATGTAGAAAAGCAGGTAGGCTTTGCCCATTCTTCTTACAAGTGTTCAGCCTCCCCTGTTCCCTTTCCTGTGGGGAAATAGAAAGTTAATGAAAGATCAGAAAGTGTGTGCAGGAAATTCTTCTGAATAACTGTAATATTAAGGAGTGATACTACAAGTTGTATTCAACTCTTCTGTTCTCAAAAAATCTAAGACCAGGATTGTTTAATTTTCAGACTTAACTTTCTCCATTTTCTTCTTGGTTTTTTTTAGGTTTTTTTTTTCCCCAGTTAAAATCATGGCACTGAAACAGGTTTCCAGCAACAAATGCTTTGAAGGTTTTCAGAAGGTGTTTGAACACGACAGGTAAACACCACTAAAGAAGCCAAGATGTTTAGCTTGGGGCAGTGAATCTTTTGTTCTCAGTGCTTTCAGTCTGCAGGAAAACAGCGTGCTCTCACTAATATCCATATTTCAGTCAGGAATAATGTCTACTGCTTTGGCTGTGCTCTTGAATTTCTGTGTTAATGTTTAACATAATCTAGTATACCTAGTGTTCAGAGCTGAGGTGGGAAGCTAGTTTTTTATCTTTGAAAATGAAACTTCATTACTTTGGGTTGACTTATTTGCTGCACAGAGAACCACCTTGCTTGCAAAATTCCTCACTACTGGATATCTTCTGTGCACTCTGGAAAAGTGCTGTGAGCAGTAACTCAGTGAATAGATTCTTGTTTGATGAAAGTGTGCAGAGAAACAAGCTCTTTAAAAACATTTTGATCCAAATAGAAATAAAATCATCAGTTGTGCTTAGATAAGAGTTTATTGATAGTTTTAGGCTTTAGTATTAATTGTGCAACTAATTGGCCTGTAGACTTAGTAGATTGAAAACCTCCCTTTCTGGCGCATGCTGTTCGTTTTATGTTGTGCAAGTCGTGTGGATGTGTTCTTCAGTAAAAATTACTTTGCAATTTGATAGCCAAAGCTCACGCTAAATATTTGTGAGATTTAAAATTTTATTTTCAACCTGTTCTCAGTTAGCAGCACTGTGAAAATGTGGCTTATTTGTAAGTCTCTGTTTTGAGTATATTTAGAACAAGGTTGAAAAGTTAGCTGTTGCCAAATCTTGAGTCTAAGGCTGAGTTTAAAAATTGATTTTTCCTTCCCTTAACTTAGTTGTTATGATTCACTGACCAGATCTCCCTTTGAATGAAACACACTGATCCACTGACTCCTTTTTTTAATGTTAGTGACCTTGTTAATTAAGTAGTGGTGATAACAAGAAGTATTTTATTAATACAGTGCAGAGCTAAAATGCAAAATGAAATTTGGAATCTACTTGCCTCCAAAAGCAGAAACTGGGAAGTGTCCTGTGCTGTATTGGCTCTCAGGTAAGTAATGTGAGTCTTAGTAGCTTAAAAATACAATCTTAAACATTTTTAAACTGCTGCACTGTGGTTATGAAAACTTAATGGATAGGTACTGCAGTGGCAGCTCTTGGATTCTACAGAAACTCATCTTCTGGTAGGCACATTTAGTTTGAGTGTACTGTGATAAATCAGGATACAGCTTGGGGATAGCCTACCAGATTGTGTTCTAAAATGCTCAGTGTTCAAAGTGTTCTACCCTTTTGTTCTAAAATCTTCATACCTTTTGTTCCAAAGCGTATATATAGAGGTTCTCCTGTAAGGCCTTCCTGTTGGGACTACTCCTGCTTTCCTTTGTTTTTAAAAACTCCTTCAGCTAACAGAGTAGGGATGTGAAAAGAGTCTATGGAAGCCAGCACATTTATCCTGTGGGCTCTACCTTATTCCAAGTACAACTTTGCAGAAAACAGCTGGTGAACTTGAAGAGAGGTGCATCAGCTGCCTTAGCACAAGCATGTGCTAAGTGTGTGCTAGTACAAAGTAAATGTGTGGGATCAGAAAGGGGCAGGGGCTGAAGAGGCTTGTGCAACAGGAGTGAAGTTTTGTCTCATCAATAATTAATTAATGAAATTTTTTTTAATTCAAAATAAAATGCAGAAACCATTCTGTAGCTTAAGGAGCTGCTTTATTGAGATTTGTGTTTAGAAAGTTGGAGACTAGACTGTTAGTGTGGAGACTTGTGTTCCTTGTTTATATTCATTTCATAAAATAGCTGATGGGTCTGATTTGTATCGTGACAGTGGACTGGGAAAAATATTTATACTTGAAGCTAGGAACATCAAAATTGTCTGAAGAGTTGTAAGCTGTGCAGCACATTTATTTTATTGAATATAAACTGTATTGTCTTGGGCAATACATCAGTCAAATTGGGTTACTGGCAACTTGTCCTCAGAGAAAACTAGAATCATTAACTCCTCTCAAATTGCATAGTGAAAAAAAATTGAAATACTGGTGTGAGATGTAATTTATTTCTAATTTGACTTTATGTGGACCTGCTGCTGTACAAAAGGCATATATTGCTGTGGGTTTTGGAGCCGGGATGCTTACGGGTCTTTTATCCTGTCTAAAGTATGTAGAATTTGTCAGAGCACATGTGTGATTCTGTAGTGCAAACAGCTGAGATGACAGCACAAACAAAAACATAGTTGCAGGATTAGGTGTCAGAAGTTGCCAGTGTCAGCCTTAGCAGATGCCTGTGGTCAGTGGGTTTAAATGCAGAGTACTTGAGGGCACTCTGCTCTCTCTGCATGACTGGGTGCTCGAGGGCTTACAGGGTGCACACGGATCTGGTTTTGATCACCTGCTAGTGTAACTAGATGGGACAGCGCAACTGAGTTTCTGTGGGTTAAGTATGGTTGAGCCTAATGAAAACATTTTCCATGTTTATGGAGATAGGAATTGTCATTTTTCAAAATCTTTTCTGTCAAAAAGTTTTGAAACCAGTATGCTGTGAGCAATGGGTAACCAACAATATTTTTATTTCTCTAGGGCTGACCTGCACAGAACAGAATTTTATAACGAAAGCTGCGTTTCAACAAGCAGCTGCTGAGCATGGCCTTATTGTAGTGGCACCAGACACGAGCCCACGTAAGTTCAACAAAGACATGGTAGCAGTCATTACACCAAGTGCACTCTGTCCTCAGAGAATGGGGTGCTGCAGTGTGCTGAAGAGCGTGTTACCCACCTGAGTCAGAATTCGACCTCACCTCTGCATCTTGCATTGTTCACTAGATTGCATTGTGTGTGTTCTTAATAACAGGGTTTGACATTTGAAACTCTGATTGTTTGGCACTAAAACTAGAACAGAGGGGCTCTAGAGTTCAGCACGGACAAGGAGAGGGGAAAAAAGTGAAACAAGAAATGTGTGTTATTAGAATTCTTGCTGACATTTTGGGTGCCTTTCTGAGACCCTATAAAACTTGCAGAACTGAGTTGCCTCACAAAGATGCAATGCTTGCTCTTAATTGTATTCTGTCTTCTAAATCAAATTAAATACATGCCTTCAGAGGATCACAAACTTGAAAAGCAAACTAGAAACCCTTCCCCCCTGCAGCTACAACAGACTACTGATGAATAGATTTTTTAAATGATGTGCTATTACTTGTATAAAGTGGAGCTTATGGTATGGGAAATCTAAAAATGGTGGATCTGCAGTTATTGGAAGTACTGTTGTATGTTTCATATTTGTTGGATTCTGCCACAGTTGCACAAATGCTGTAAACAAAGGTGTTAGCCTTCTAATATTCCCCAAGCCTTAGTGGGTTATGTCTGACTACAGGCAATATGGGAAAGAGGCAATGTGCTTTCCATAAAGTATTTTTTTCTTCTAGGTTTTAAAGTTGTGTCAGGTCAAAGAACGTAAATGCATTTTTCCAAAGAAGAGGGACAGAAGAGCAAAACTTGTGAATGAATGAACTTGACACTTTGTTGTTGCTATTTGCTGCAGGCAAATAGCAGAGATGAGCAACTAACCTTTATTCATACTGGGTAGTTGTACTGGAACTTGTTTGTGGTAGTATCTTTGTAAATTGTCTCTGTCAATGTGTAGCTGCCTTTGCATAGGACAAAACAGTCTATTCTCTTTTAAGTTTCTCATGGCAGCTTCTCTCTTGCCTTTTAACCTAATAACTGATAAGGATTGCTCTACTATTTAAATGAGTTTTAGCATGAGCTTCATGTTATACTCTTAAATTTTAGCTCAGACACCCCAGATGTTCTTAAGTCTGTTTGAGCTGTCTGGAGAAACAAATGAAAAGCAATTCAAACAATCCTGAGCTGAGAGGTATTGAAAATGCTTACATATGCATTTTAATTGTGCAGTGCATGAGAATTACCTTCCAGGAGCCAGGAGATGTATCTGGATGGGGAAAAAGACTGCATGAAATTATTAAATACCTGTCATTACAGACCCTCTGTCAGGCCTTGATAGACTTTACTTTTCCTACTTTGAAGGAGTCCATTTTCCAGACAAGTATACTGAGCAATATTATGCAGATTCCTTTTCAAATTTATTTTTTTCAAGGCTTCCTGAAAGTTTTTTTTAGCATAATGAGCATTATGCCTTTGTTGCCTGGCAGGACTTTTGAGTTTTTGTCCATCTCCAAGGTACTGAAGATAGAATTTTTACATTCAACATGTTGTTTAAGCACCCCAGACCCTGTTATTGCTGGACTGTTAAGTTACAGAATCACTTGGTGTTCAAGGGCATGGCACTGGAGCAAAGTTAACTTGGATCCTTGTACAAATCTGATTTCACAGGGTGCAGCCATCTCTGCACAAATTGTGAGGGACTGTTGAGTTACATGTGGGTTTGCAGTGTAATCTGACAGTGGTAGAAGCCCATGTAATTTTGGATTGCAGAAATTAGGAAATAATGGCCTCTCTTTCTCCAAATCATTCCTATATCTTGAAATACTATGTTCTGCTGCAAACCAGGCTGCTAAAACACAGACTAATCAAGGGGAGGACTGGATGGGATGTACTGAATTTCAAGAGCACATCTGCAAATTTAACTTGAAAATGTAGCCTTGGAAAAGAGGATACAATCCTGCAGTTATTCAAAGAAGATATTATTCAAGTTTCATGGAAATTATAGGTGGGAGCAATGAAAGGAATTTTAGAAGAGGTAGAGGTATAGACTTGTGAAATTATAGGAACAGTGAATTATTCTTCTGGAGAATCTTAAAAGGGGAGGTGTAGCAGGCGTTATTTAAAGCACATAAATGAGCTTGGACGCCCCATTTGGTGATACATGGTTCTGTCATTCTGGGGAAAAGGAAACTTTCTTCTGTTTCTCACACAGTTTCTTGTACTTGACAGGATGAGGTGTAATGACTGAAATAAGCTGGTAACACTAATTAACAAGTGCCAACTTTCTGATTAAATTCCTGGGTAAACTGGACAAAGCTTTACAGAACTAATTTAGGAGACATGTATATGTATATTTATTTATGAAGAGATACTGACACTATTTAGAAATTGGATATATCTGTAGATATTATGTGTCATTTTGAAAGTGTTGAAATAACACTTGAAAACATTGGACTAATGAATTAAAATATGAATTGTCTTATAGTTGAAGGGGTAGAGATATGATTGAGAAACTTGTGTCCTGAGCCTGATTTGTATGGCAGGTTCTCCAATTCTGAATACGCAGTAAAGGAAAGATTTTTCATGCTAGGTGGCTGCAATATTGAAGGAGAAGATGAAAGCTGGGATTTTGGCACCGGTGCTGGTTTTTATGTGGATGCCACTGAAGATCCTTGGAAAACAAACTACAGGATGTATTCCTATGTAAAGGATGAGGTAACTTTGCTGCTGGCTTCTCCTGGTGTTGCTGGGTAAGATAAAGGGGTGTGGTTTGTCATAGGAAATTACTACTTCTTGTGTTACAAGGTTATGGGAGATTTCTCTTGAGATACTTTGAGTTACTTATTATCGGCTGAACTGTTTCCTTTTGATTTCACATTCCGCTGTGATCAAAACTGTCAGGCTAGAACCAGAGATGTGCCTTTGGTTTCACTGGCATTAAAAGTTGGTTAGTTGTGTGCTTTTTTTCCTTACACACACTCAGGTTGCTTTAACATTTTATTATGCTTTTGTTTCCTTTACAGCTGCCTAAACTAATAAATGCCAATTTTCCAACTGACCCTGAACGGATGTCTGTTTTTGGGCATTCCATGGGAGGTCATGGAGCTCTTATTCTTGCTCTGAAGAATCCTGGAAAGTACAAAGTAAGATGAAGTATTAGCTTATATGAGGTATACTAATGCCAATATAGATTTCTGTAGATGTGACGGCAGAAAACATAATACTGAGTGTTTTGAGGGCATTAAATGTATAAATACTTTCATTTGCTGCAGTTCATTGTTACATAGTTGTTTGGGTTTTTTTTTTCTGCTGTCTTTCTGAACAGTCTGTGTCAGCATTTGCTCCTATCTGCAACCCAATTCAGTGTCAGTGGGGGAAGAAAGCTTTTGGTGGATATCTGGGACCAGATGCAAGCAAATGGGAGGTATGTGTTGCAGCCACAGTTCTTTAATGATGGATGAATGAGTGATCTGTAAATACATCACAGCAAGAGCCTGGAAGAAAAACTCTGGAGTGCCTATGAGTTGGTACTGCTGTTTTACTACACTAGAAAAGCATTGTTTGTTTCTGGCAGGAGTGACTTGCTGTTGCCTTATGGTGCTTATGAAAATGTAATGAGATACAGGTCTCTCATCAAATCAGCTACATTCCTCTCAGTTTTGTGAAGATCTAAATGTTTGGGCTGAGAGCAATTATGAGCAGTGTATTTTTGTAGTAGCCTGAAGACAAAGACTGCTGCAAGCTGTTCAGACTGATGAGCCTCAGGCCATCTTGCAGGGACAGCCTGTGGGAGGCCTCCAAGAGAAGCTTGTTGGGTACTTGGAAATTGGTATCCTGCAGAACAGCATTAAATTAGACAAAGTTAGGTTTTCACTCTAGGGCCTTAATTCAGAGCTATCAGTAGTTGTATATGAATGGCTAAGATATAAAAATGTTTGTCTGCATGGTTGCTGCATTATTTGGGCAGCCCTTCAGTATTTTTAATCATCTCAACTTAAACATTGCACTGTATTTCTATAATTAAGTTAGAAGGGATCATTGTGATCTTGTACTCAGATTTCCTTGTAAATAAGCAGAAGCTGCAGCTTGTAAATTGGATTAAAGTATGTCTTAGGAAGACTTCCAGGTCTGATTAAAACTTTACAGGATTGGAGAGTGTTATCTGCTTTTCTAATTGTTAATAGAGTAGTTTGTGTACTTAGAAACTACCAGTTAAACTTGCCTAGAGGTAATGTAATGGATTTGTTGTGAAACAAAACCAAACCACCTGCCCAAAAACCTGTTTTCTGTCCCCTTAACTTGTTTTGGAGCATTTCTGCAAACTGAGTCCAATAGATCAACAGCAATCATCAGCAATCAAAGGCAGACTTAGATCTGCCTTTGGTACAGATCTACAACCTCTGATCTCTATTTTGGCTTAAAATTGCCATGTAAATATGTTAAGGATAATTTGATACCATGGCTACAGTGCTGGGCTGAGCCCAAGCTCCCAGTTCCATCAGTGTCATTTCTGAATTTCATGGCATCCTGGAAGGATGGTTCTGATGCCTTGGTGTAGGACTTTGGATTTTGCTGTCCATTGGTGATAGGTTTTGTCCACAGCCTTAAACACTTTGCTGTCTTTTTAAAGGAATTTTTTATTTTGATCATGTAATAAGCACAGGACCCCATGGGTAACATGTTCCCCATCATAATTACATTTTTATACATGTATGTTTATAGAGTTTTTCATTTTTGTTTCTCAGCCAAACCAAATTTTCTTGGTCAAATGATCACGGTAACCTTTAGGTTATGTGCCTTCCCATGAGCATAGTTGTGTTACACTGCTGTTTGGACTTTTAGTTGCCAGAATAATTACACCAAGACACCAAATTTCTTCTGCAGGATCTAGTTTCTGCACAGGGGTATAGTACTGACTGTATTGCTGTTCTTCCATTCTGTAGGAATTCAGCCCTGGGCTGGATGTGCTCTTTGGTCAAACTGCCAGCTTGGCAATTTCTTAGCTCATATATTTGCCCTTTTAAAAGCAATGGGTATTACTTTTCAGTTGCCTGAAATTTCCCTGGGTTTTTGTTCTTCCAAGTACAACTTGGTGTCCTGGTTAATGCTGCCCAGCACTCTTGCTGTGCCATTCTTTTCCTGTGGTCGACAAACTGAAACCAGTTGAACATATGTCACTGGATGCCATTTCTCTTTTATTTCTGCAGGCTTATGATGCTACACAGCTTGTGAAGTCCTACTCAGGCTCTCGCCTTGACATCTTGATTGACCAAGGCAAAGATGACCAGTTCCTGACCGCAGGCCAGTTACTGCCTGATAACTTCATTGCTGCTTGCACCGAGCGCAAAATCCCAGTAGTCTTCAGACTGCAGCAGGCAAGTTGCTTCTGCAGTCCTTGGTTGTTGGATTCTTGTTTGTGATTTTTGGTTCTAATCACAGCAGCCATTAAGAGAGTGTCTGTAAGGGGGCAGGCATGCTCTCGCGGTGGTGGGTCTATCCCTGGCCACCTGAAGAGGAGGGTGAGAAGTGACACTTTCCCAAAGTCCCTGGGCCGTCAAGGTGTGTACATCACCCGCCGGATCCAGCCGTGTTTCACCACTAGGTGCCGTCGTGCTTCCAGCCTGGACAGGCTGATCTCTGCATGGGGACTCGAGCTGCCGGTGCTTGGCTGAAGACACAGCATTTTTGAGTACTGCAGTCACTGTACAGCCGAAGTGACACATGGGCTTTTACTGCATCCCTTATCTGTGCTGTGGGTTTTGTGTTTACCATAAAACTTTGTGATTTAGTTTGCATGTGTTTGTGTAAATTAGGGAAGGGGTGGAACTGCTTGACATCCTGGATTCATATAAAGACCCAGGTGGAAGGATCACTCTTACCTGTAGTGCAGTGACCCAGAACAAGACTGTCAGCACTGGAGTCTTTGTAAGCCACTGGCAACTTCCACCCAAACCCAGCGAGGAGCCCAGTTGTGAAGGATTGTCCTGTCTGGTTTATCATAAACCTTGCACCTAAAATTAGAGTTAGTGCTGATGAAGGGGCGTGGGCCAGAGGGTGACATTTCAGCACAGAGATGGAACTCGGACCTGGGCTGTGTTCCCCTTATCCTCCCCTCTTTTACCAGAAGAAGGGTGCCCATGTGGGCAACTGTCCTCTCAGATTGCATCTCACTCTGCAGCTGACCCTTGCCATTACCCATCTCTGGCTTATGGGCCCAGATCTGGGCAGGTTAAGAGACTTTCTGTTTGTTTAGGTTCCTAGGGCTCATCTACACTTAAGCCTGTTACCCCTTGCCATTTTTATATATATTCCAGGTATTTCTTAAAATGGATAAAACCAGAAGGGTCATCACATTTCCTTTAGGAGAGCTTAGCATGATTGCTTTATCACGAACTGTATGTTCTCTGCTGATTTCTTTTTTGTTGTTCTTTTCTAGGGTTATGATCACAGCTATTTTTTCATTGCTTCATTTATTAATGACCATATAAAACACCATGCAAAATACCTCAATGCTTGAACCACTTGGATGTGAGTGCTGCCTGGCCAATATGAATCAAGAGATAGTGGTGAACTAAACAAAGATCACTTGCTGAAGTAATGTTTGTAAAATTGAGCTCTTCTGATTGTACTTCTAAGAAAAATAATAAAAGTCCCACTTAATTTGATGTGTGTGCTTTAGAGTAAGTATTGGGAATGTTCTTGCATGCTTGGAAAACTTGATGCCATGAAGTTACATCTGCTGCATTTTGGGTAAAAATGTAAGCCAGCAGATGAATGACTTTCAGACCATGAGTATGGGTGTGGATGTGGCACCTGCAGCCACCTTCTGGTGCAGCTGTGCAAAGACTGTGATTAACAACAGTGTGCCCATTCAGCTAATTAATTGCTGGGGTTTACTTCATGCTTTAATGGTGAAGGAAGTTGTTAGTGGCACAGCTAATTAATCTGAGGTGATAGGTGTGTTTTTCCTTTGCCTGTGTAAATACCCTCCAAGGACCAAGTCTGGTGAAAATGTAGACAAAAGCCTGCTGCGCACAGTAGTTTATTGTCCTGTGCATTAGCAAGCAAATGATCTAGAGTATTTAATGGATACTTATAGAAAAGGCCTCTTAAAAAACATGTGAAGGAAGCAGTATGTAGTAAAAAGGATTTTTTCTCCACTTGCCTTTGATTCTTAGCATGTGAGACTTGTACTGTGTATCAGATTTGACAGGACTGAGACTGCTAAAAAGATCTGAAAAAAGCAATTGCTGTCTAGATGATCTAATATCTCATTGCTGAAATCAAGTATGCTTATTTTACACAAGATGGCAGAATTTAGTCCTGACAGTTGTAGATCTAAAATAGCTCTTGGTGATATAATTTTTGCCAGCTACTTTGGACAAGAACACAGATTGTTCCAGTAAGCTGCAAGTAATCACTTTTAAGTTCAGCTTTCTCATGGTTCAGCTGGACTTGAATTGTTGCTCACAACTTGACTCACTCCTGCCAGAGGAAATGCTACCATAGATGTAGGATAGGTTTCCTTTTTTAAGCAATGCTGAATGCTCTTCTGTGTCTCTGGCTTCTGCTACATTCTAGGTTACAGGGAGGCTGGCACTGGTGACAGCCTTAAATTATGCATTGACTTGTATCAGTCTTGCATCTATTTCTTTAATAAGAAACCTCTTAGGGCTGGGAAGATTCAACTGTGTCCAGTGCAAGAGCTGTCCAAAAGGAAATTATTGCAGAGAGAGCCTCTGCTTCCAAAATCCCCTATCAAATGTGAAAAAGTACAGCTCATGGAGTCACCTGTTTGCTAAGGTAAAGACACTCCATTTAGAGAAACTGGAATCTAGGAGAATCTGTACTTGGATGACTTTAGAAACCTGCATGGGCAAGAGAAAGCTGGATGCTATGACCTGCTCCTTGTTTCTGCAGCCAGGGGCAGAGCAAAGCAGCTGAGCACAGCCCTGGCATACTGGGTTATCCCCAGGGCTGAAGATGTTACTGTGTTTACTGCTTGGATTCAGTACTACCAAGGAATCTTTCAGGTTTTCTTTGCTGAAGCAGAAGGCTGCAGAACAATCTGCTTTTCAGGAGGAAAAAAGGCAGCCCTGTAGAGAGAAGTGGTAGCAGCAAAATAAGGAACTCTTGATAGATCAGTGTGAGCAGGAGCAAACTGAAGGACAGGTCTCCCCCATTTCCCTGAGCCCAGCCGAGCCCTGGCAGCAGAGGACAGATAATTCACTGCAACCAATGGACTGGCAGGAGGCCTTCACAACAGGAGCAGCAATGGTGCAGGGAGAACACTGCAGGTACCAAACAGCCACCAGCTGGATCTTATGCCTACTTTGCCTGCAAAATTCCTTTATTTGCATCACATCATCTTCCCCCATTCCCAAACCCATCATTTCCAGTGTTGAGCTCTACAACAACCATCTCTGTTACAAGAAACCATCAGTCACAGGGATAGGCAGTAAAGGGTTTCTGCAAATAATATAGTTTAATTGTAACTACAGTAAAGATTTTCTATATACATTATTTTCACTGCAAAGGGTGTTACAGATTTGCCATGCATGTTTATTGCACATATAAATATTGTACAAAGGATCATGAAGGTTCTCATGAAGGTTCTCATTTTAGCCGTACAGGTTAAGACTGCATAAAAAAAGCTGTATTACAAAATACTTAAGAGCTATTTATTTACAGCCAACTTCAAGCAAATACTGAAAGACAGGAGAAAAACAAAATTTTAATTATGAAAAACCAAGATTTTTCAAAATAATAATAATTACAAAGCTTCATGTTGCCATATATACATTGTAAAAAAATACTCAGGAAACCTGCATTTTATCCCTTAAGATGCAGAAATCAATATTCCTATTTTTATACTTGATCCTTGAATGCTTTTAAAATTTGATAAACTCTGACTTGAAAACTTATTTTCTTTACATTGCTCGTGCTTTTTGACAAAACAGATATTTGTGCAGCACTGTAAAATATTAAAATACATTTTCATTTAGTGTTAAAGTGCACAGTACATTTATAGGAAACAATATGCTAGCTGCCAATCAAATTAAAATTTAAGTCAATGTTCCCTCTATAAAATAAATGGTTTTGCTTTGGTTGAAGTAACTGGATATCCCATTCATACTGTCTGTCTCATTGATTGTGAGTCCACTTTCCTCCTCCTCCTCCTCACATGCTGCTGTCACTACCTCCCAGCCCGTTAGCATCAGTGGTGTTGAAGAGTGAGGTCTGCGTTCAGACACCGACTGAAGCACAACAGATCTGCTACTGAGCAGGGGTGGGTTTGAATGCAGTGCCTGTGAACGTGTGTGCAGCTGCCTTGAGAGGGGGTAGTGACAAGTGTGCATCACTCTGCTCAGAAGCCTTCATACAATAGTGCTTTCCACATCCTCTTGCTTTAATATTTATCCTCCCACCCCTCTGCCTCTTTTTTTTGCCACTCTACATTTCAAACTCCCTGCTTGTGTGTCCCCAGCCAGCTTCCCTTTTCACCACATGCAGCTGCCCTGTCCTGCTTGCCCAAATCCCATCACTGGCTTCTTGTGTAAATGAAAATGGGATGTTCCAGATAGCAGAAGAATCACCATGCTGGAACTTTTTAATCTAAAATGTGTGATGTCATAATAATAGTAAATTATGATTTTAAAAATCTCTTTGAAAAATGTAAAGTGGTGATAAGGAGAACCTTTATTTCCTATTGCTGATGTGGAAGTAGAGGTCTGATGCTGCAAATGTGCACTACAGAACACTGTGCTTAGTTCTGAAGATACTTTTAAAGAAGCACTGTTCCCAGGCAGGTTGGATCCGGAAGGTCAGGTCTTTGAGACTGCCTTTGGCAAATTCAATCATTTTATCTCCACTTGAAGGAATCACTGAAGAAAACAAGTTAGTTTTTTGGCTACCTGGTGTATCTTGTTAACGTTCTTGTGCTATTTTTTATTATTTGTTCTGTAGTGCTGTAATCTTTAAAATAAATCAAGTTACAGTGCAAAATTACATTTCAAGACACATGATCCTAATGCACATAATTCATATTGTTGTGGCAAAAGTTAAATGTCTTGTGCATAGTAAAATAAGCAATCAAAAATATTTGTTCACATTATTTTTCAAGTTTACATATTTCCTTTAGTTTTTTGTTTTTAAACATCTATATACAAATGGGTGTGCTCTCACTTTCAGCCAATTTAGTCTAGTGAGGGAAGAGGTGTTACTGGAATGTAGGAAACTCAATGGAATGCAGACAATTTTTTACCAAATGTTACACAGATTCAAGAAATAAAGAATGCCATTCCAGCTAGCTGTTCTTTTAATAGAAGCACCTATTTTGTTTGCTTTTTATCTTTCATATTAGAAAATAAAATTTACGGAGATCTAGAGCTACTGCACACCAAGTAGAATAAAAAATAACTAAGTATTTATATTAAAATAAAGTGTTTAACCACAAAAAAAGCAGTAATAAAATACAGTTTCCTAATTTACATTTTGCATCCAAAGGATGAATAACAACTCACTAATAAATAATATTTATATAAATATTTTGTCTGGATATTTTTAAAAGGCAATAGCCTGAAGCAACTGCAGAAAAACCTAAGGTGGTAGCAGTCTGATATATTCTCCCTTCTCCCTCCCCCAGGTGATTACAGTGATTCTGTTTAGTAATACAAAGGTATCTTGCTGCAAGACAGCTGTGTACTCCACACGATTTTAAGTAGCAGAGAGGTGGTTGTTTTAGTAAGTAATGTACAAAGTGAGCTATAAAAGCAGTGAAGTGCCAACTTCCTCTAGAAAATGTTTCTGTTCAGTTTCTGCTTTGTAGTTTGACACATACATACAGTCTGAAACGTGGGTTTAAAATCATAAGAATACTCTTGGAGTACTGGGAGTACTGTTTTCAATGAAGTTTGAAAAAATGGGCAGTTTTTTGACTTTCATGGCACAGTGTAGCTGGTAACAGCAGAGAGAGTAGTTTCATGTGAATAAAGCTTGTTTCACTGTGGTTACATCTAGCAATGCTTGAACTGTTATGCTCACTTTTACCAAGCCCTTTTCTTCTAGGATGTGATGTGGTAGGCAGAGCTTCTCCTAGAAAGACAAAAAAAGGAGTAAAAATTAGAATATTCAATACTCACTGCAGAATCTCCCTTCACATGATCACATTTGGAACACAAAGCCCAGCAAGCAGGAATCATTTCCTATTTTTAATTAAAAATAACTTCCCATGATTTTGACAGGAAGTCTCTGATTTTGCTCCCACTACACCTAAGAGTTAGTGAGAGAGCTGTTAATACTCTGGGCCCCAGAAACCAAGTTGTTCTGTGGTCATTACAGCATGTAAACAGCTAAGACTGAGGGCCAGCAAGCACACACACCAAACTTTCACCTACAAAGCAGGATAACATGACATTTGCCCTGTTATGACTTATGTATGAGATGGGGAATGGAAGGCTGACTTTTTTAAAAAAAGCAAACCAAAAAACCCCCATTCTCCCTTGAAAACTACACACTAGCACATACAGGGAAGTGTGCCGGTGTTGTGCATTCAATGGACAAACTGTTTTGTTCTGAGTATTTGCATCTCATTTGAAACACCCAGGAATCAACTTCATTCACCATAAGGACACAGCAGTCATGGCCAGGACAGTCAAGCAGTAAATCCTGTATCTCCTACAGGGAGAGCAAGACACCCACCCATGAATAATTAGAGAAAGCCTTAGAAGGGAAGCCTTGTGTCACGACTGGCTCTCTCTTTAAAAAGTTTTTCTCAATGTAACTGGGTATTCTTGTTAAGAAATCAATGAAATTATGAAATCAGGCAGCAGGTCTACAATAAATAAATGGAAAAGCCAGACTACATCACATAAACCATAATTACAACTGTGAGACTCACTGCCACAACATGGAAGCCAAAAGCATAAGTGGGATGACAAAAATATACAGGTAAGAGAAAAATCCAAACAGTGCTGTTAAACAAAAACACATGGAAACAGTGTCTGGCTCATGAAGTCCTTCAGCTGTATGTCATTGCTTTAGCAGGAAAAAGGCACCATCTGTGTAATCTAACCTGTTCTTTCCCTAGGCACCCATACATGACCACCAGCATAAACACTGATTTTTCAAAAAGATAGGGTGGTTCTGATATTCTCACTATTAAATATCTTATTCAATAAACTTTCAGCTTTTAAAACTACTGATGCTTTTGAGATTCTGTTTTAATTAACTGGCTTGTCTTATACTGAATATTCCTCTTGCGTCTGTAATGTTAACTAAGGGTCTCTTATTTTATCTTTATACAATTCATGGTCCTTTTCCACACTTCCTCATATTGATTACTTCTTCAATTTAAACCTCGCTGATCTCTTCAATCTCTCTTCTCATGACACATTTTTTCTAGTTCTAGTCCCTGCCTTGACTCCTGTGGACCCTTACAACTCAATAGAATGGAACTGGTACACACAAGAACAATTCATGCAGTCTTTATTACGGTATGCACCTATGTTTAATTGTTTTTATCTCCTTCCACTCTTGTTCCAGTCTCTGCTCAGGAGACCTCCTCCAGTGACCCACAGCTCCAGAAAAGTAACATTACTAAACAGCTGTTCCACTACTTCTGATGTGCATGACTTTCTTTTGTTAATGAATATTTCCCCTATGCATAACCAACACTTAGCTTGTTTAAATTTCTTGTGAAGTTCCTCACACCCCACTCCAGCCTCAATGAGAGGAAAAACTGGAAAACGTATCCACTAACTACTAAACCTGAAGATAAGAGCCAAATGTTATTCACAATCACAGCATCTGATACTGGCAACTGTAATTTATCTGTATTTTGTTTACATTTTATATATACTACTGAAGTTTAGTATTTATTATGTTTTAAAGCTTCTTTTTAAGACCCAGAAACAATAAAAGCAGATAATTTTCAAGGAGTTTGCCTGAGTAGGTCTGTAGGAGAGGGACAACACACATTTCCCCACATGGAAGATAGTATATATAGTAATATTCTTGCTAATGCTGAGTTACAACTTCCACTGAGTTTGTGGATTCTGATTCACACTGACCAAACTATTGTGGCAACTGCCTCCTGTTCCTGTTGGCCACCCTGCCCCTTCCTGCCATCCACGCTGCCCCTCTCTCCTGCAACTATTTGTCCAGCTAGGCCAAGGAACTACCCTCATATTGCAGCCATTCCAGGTCAGCAGCCACATTTCTATTCCAAACCTACCTACCATAAACTGATCATTTAAGTTAAGATGCTGAGTTCTGCAGTTCATTCTTGTTTGTTCTTCTGAGTGAAATATTGACTTTCAAAGACAGTTCCCCCCAACCTTTATTCCTCTGAAAAAAAAAGTCTTTTCCAGAAAATCATACCATTTAGGATGCAAACTCCTAAACTGATACCGATTAGCACTGGAGTAGCTACGTGAGAAGGCAGATTCAGTTATATCAAATAAAAGGGGGGAAAAAACCCCCAAATATTCTTCTACTTCAGAGGTCTGATTTCCACTAGACATTTTGTCAATCTACTGTCCTCAGAGCAAGTTCATCTAAAAATCTACAATGCTCTGGTTTTGATGTATACATATATTTTTTAGTAATTATATTAATCTTATTTAGAATACAAATCAGACATCTGAAGTGAAATATTCTTTCCACACTCTTCTACTTCTTTCTAGTGTCCTTGCACAGTAGGCTCTTGTTTCACACGTTTGGTGGCCCTTAGCAGGCCAATATTTTGTTATTCTTCCATGCTAGCTAGGCAAAAGGCATTCAGTAAGAAGGTCTGCTGAATCCAGTGTCTGAAAACTAAGGGACTGGCATTCCATGGCTGAAGGCTATGGACTGAACCCAAAAAAGCTAACCCTAAGAAAACCTACCTTGCTAGATACCTGTGTTTGAAAATATCCTACACTTTGCTATTGAAGTCATATTTTTCTCAAACCACAAGTTAAGGATGTTTACTTAAGAAAAATTTAAATTCCAAACCCACCGTTTTTGCGGCACCTTGTAGCACTCACTGAGATGTTCTGTTATGCCCTCTTGCTAGGATTTTTGCAGTTGTTTTATAAGCACATTTGCACTAAAAGCATAAGGGAATGCATGCCCTATTTCCTATTAAAACCTCATTTTTTTTCTATTTTTAAAGCAAACATTATCTCGTTATTTTAAATACAGCATAGCAATTTAGTTTGTATGAAGAAACCTCTCTCTGCCTGTTGCATTTACAAGATGTGTACTCCAATCAGGAAGGCTGTTCTAGGAGGTTTGTAAAAAAATAGGACCAAACAGCTGTGCGGTAGGAGTGAAAAGTTTCCCACCACATAACTTTTTTATGTATCATTCTATGCTAGTGCTCAAAACATATACACATGACAGCCTTTTCTTGGCCAATATAATTCTGCAGCTAAACACATGGCTACAATGAAATTTCCAAATCTGACAACAAGAATAATGCCATCTCCTAAAAATGACAAACTACTCTTAAGGAGTCACAAATCAGTTCTGATATGCAAGCTTTAAGCACTATCTTAACAGCTTTGTAAATGGCTTTCATCAACCCTGTCTCACATACTTTTCAAATCGGAGTTTCAGAATCATATATTTACTTCTCAGAGTAAGAAAAGTCAAATCTTGCTAAGGATGGAATCCAATGCACAAACAGCTTTCCAAAACAGCAGTATCTCCATACTTAAGTTCAGCTGCTGTCCTTCCTTTTCCATGCTTTGCCTCATTCCCTCACCAGGTACAACTGCTCTCTGGAAACCACTAACAGTAGAGCTGTGAAGCTGCATGCCATGGAGATTTCAAAGCTTTCCTTAAATCCTAGTATTTTGAAACAAATGCCTCACCAACCAAGAGGAGAACTTGCCCGTGACCCTGAGGAAACTCAATTTCACCCACTTCTCCCCACATTTAATAAAATTTATGTCCCAATTACAATAGATTCAAACCTATAACGCTTCTCTATAGAAATGTGATTTCTCTCTCTAAAAACACCCCTGTTGAAACCATCATTGAACAAACCCCAAAAGAACAGATGGAAGAAATAGATACTTAATTCTACAGACCAGCCTAAAACAATTGTGTTGGGAAAGGCTGCCAGTCCTCTCATAGCAGCACCAATCTCTCTATTCTTTATCCAGTATTAAAATGAAGAGGTAATATATTTTTACTGCCTTTTTTCTCCCTGAGAACGTAATGGAACTTAAATTACTTGTTGCAAGCAAATCACCTTCTACAGACACAGCCATTTTGAATGGATAAAGATGTTTTCAAACTCATCATGAAGCAAAAGAACAAACTTCTCCTGAAGGAAAAAAACGTTAAGAAGTGCACAAAAAGGAGGCAGCAGCAGGAGGCTGATCACAAAGCAGCACAAAGAGACAGTACCACAGGTGTACCCACAAATGTGCACGTGTGCATGTACTTGCCAGAGCAAGTTTCTAATCCTGGAACAAAACGTCTGATTTAGGATAGAAGAAAGCCAGGGATACACAATGACACTAATCCCTCAAGAATACATGACATACTTCACATACATATCCATTTTCTTTGACCCTAAATTACTTCAAAGGCAAGACAACTGTTTGAATTAGTTTATGTCAGGGCAAGCAGCCTGGCAATTCAGATACAATAAGTATTTATAAAAAAGACATTTTTTATAATCTGCCATATTATCAGAATGGTAAGGGGTAAAATGACCACATCAGGATAAGAGCAGAGCCCAACTGTCTGTATTTGTTAGTAAAAATACAGAGAAATGGAATCCCAGGATTCAGCAAGAGCCTTTCTCTTTCTTCTTTGTATTTGCAGAATATGAGATTTCAGATCTAAAGGGAAAAAATATTAGTAGAACAATGAATACTGGAATGTGCAATTTCTCAAAGCACAAATCAAAAAAACCTAAGTCCATGTAATGCCCATCATTTCATGTTTGAAGCAAACTATTTTGAGGTAAGAAGTCAATAAAAGAAACTTCAGGGTATTACACTAAGTAAACTTTAGTCTAGTATACTCAACCTTTACATCTTTTTAGGCCAAGGCAAATTTTCTTTCTAAAGAGTTGGAAAAGCAAGCTATAGCAAATATTTACTTTTTCATATAACTAAGGTAATTTAAAATTATGTACTTTTATATTTTTTTTCTTTTCCACAATTACTGTTGATGTTTGTATATGCCCAGATGCCCTGAACTACCATTTCAAGTACAAATGAAAATATATATTAAAAAAGTGCAGTAATTCAGGCTATACTGCAGCTGCAAAATTATGTATTTGGCGTCATAGCCATAGACATCTAGATAGGCACATCTTCTGCACATTCAATAAATTGGAGATATTTGCAAAACTGTAATTGTCGATGATGGGCTTCGGATTCTTCAATAAATTATAATCTTGAGCCATAAAATTTAAAAGTAGACCACATATTCTACAAAATCCCTCAGTTTTATTCTAACATGCTTAGAAAACGGTGACCTGAAACTTCAAGGAACAAAAGTCTTAATTAAGACAAGACACACATGAAACAACAAGAAAACACATGATCTTAACAAGGCAAATACCAATTATACTATAAACTTACATATTAAATTCTGAGAAAATAATGAGTGTTTTGTATCATCAAAGCAGATTAATATTTTTCTACTGCTCTTTCTGCATAATACAGCTTATATTCTAGAAATGAAGGAAATGGCAAAGGTTCACACAACCAGCTACACCATTGTTTTTTTCCTCAACCTGCATGTATGACTGGGTTTTTTGTGTCATTGTGGTTTTTTTTTAGTAACAGGAGAAAAATTTTTGTGGAAAACAGTAACATGGCTATTCTTTGGCAACTTATTAATGTATACTGAGTAGAAAACTGTACTGCATATTTGCTCAGATCTATTTCAGTCCCCATTCACATAAAGTTTAACTTCCAGAATATTTATTAGGAGCACCTATATATGGGATCCATATATAGTTTTCAGCTAAAAAAACTTGTTAATGTACAAGAGGGATATGAAGGACTATTACACTGCATTACACTGCATTTGAAAATATCTCTTTTTTCTGAATCAAGGAAAAAGAAAGCCAAATCTGTACATCAAAATGCCACTTGTGATGCAGTGCAAACACATTTTTCCTGCAAGAATATCCACTACAAGCTGTATTTTTTATTTTACTGCA
>VWYI01043662.1:0-33433 GCA_013399455.1 Anthoscopus minutus | reverse complement strand
TTTCTGTTTCTGTTTCTATTTCTATTTCTTATGATCACTCGGACTTCTGGAGGTTTAAAATTTTTTTTTTAGAATAATTTCACTTTCTTTGGATAATTATTAAACTTTTTTTAAAATTTTGATAAATTTCTGGAAAAACACACAGTGAAACATATTCCTTGTCAATGCCATCATCTTCATCACATCTTCACTACCACAAAATAGAGAAATGCTGAAGAATGACAGCATTCTGTCACAAAAGCTTTATTTCATGTATTGTGATGATGAAAATATTTACTCAAAAACTACAAAATCACACAGTCACCTAAAATGTAATGTGGACCATCCTTCAATGTGGTTTCTGCTTTTTACAGCACTCTCTTGGGAGGGAGAAATATTTATGTTTAAGAAATGAAATGAACTGGCTTCAGAATGAGCTTTGTCATCCTGAGGTATTATGTATAAGCTAGATAGTGATCCAAACAACTCCTCTACATGTGCTTTACAACAAGGGCAAGACTGCCTACAGCAGTCTCTGTGCTGAAAATCCTAAGAAAAACCTAGTAAGGATTTCAGGTACCTTGTTTCCCATGATTTAGCTGGAAACATTTATACAGAAAATGAGCTTGTCTCTGCTCTAAAGAAGCAGAGGAAGCCTGCACGACAGCTTTTCTCTTGTGTGTATTTGGGGAACTAGAGCAAAAACAGAGGGAGAATAATAACTCCTCCTTGAGTCCAATTGTACTAGTCAATAATGCAGAAGGTATTCTTGATCTGTATGATTCAAATCTGTCTCAGAATGTTAAGGATTTCTTTACTGAATACACATTTGCTATACTTATTATCCATATTTCACTGGTTTAGAGGTTTTCTAATTGTTTTAATGGAAGCGCTAATATTTTCTCCTTTTACAGTTGTCATTTATTTTTAATAATCTGTACTTTTAATATTATTTCACAAACTTTAATTGTGTCACATTTTTAGGAGACACCAGGCAATAACTTGTGCTTCCTGGTATTTTTCTTTAGTGTAATAGGGTATTGACCTTTTTAGGCTACAAATGTATCTACATCTTTTCTGTTCTGTTTTTAAAAGAAATGATCGTGAGAACTCCAGTTGACCCCTTCATTGAAAATATAATTCTATTTTTCCTGTAGATCCATGTCCCTAGAATAACCCTTGTCTGAACTTCCCGCTTTACCCAAATTTGGCAATGCTTAGACATAATTATTGTTTTTCTCTATAAAACATTCATCATGGGACCTTATTTTTGAAAAGAGCTACCATGTTGCATTCTTTTTTAATTATGATCTGCTTTCAAAATTAATCATAAGGAAAATACAATTTTACCAGTAGAGGGAGATATAATACTAGCAAAACATTTTTTAAAAATATGATTTATTACTTTATAGAGCAAAAAAAATTATTAAGATTTCTTTGTGTTAATTGAGCACAGCTTGAAAATTATTTCTAGGGCTGCAAAAATGTAAGCACCCAAAGGGTAATGTTAATGCAACATTTAAAGCCCAAGATATTTTCTGGAGCCTGAGAATGCTCATAACAACAAAAATTTCACCAGATCCAATGTGACTGAGATTAGACCCTTTGTCACTAATTTCCTTCATACATTAAATTAACAGTTAATACATACTCAAGTAATGTGAAGGGATCCACATTTCAAAAAATGAGTTTCAGAATATGAGCTTGAAAACCCTTTTTTTATTCCAATTAAATCATACTGATCTTATTTCCACTGCATTTAGAAAATGACATTAAACTATTTGTAGTTTCTATTGTGTGATTAGAGGCTCTGCCTCTCAATAGGGAGAGGTCTGTGCAAGAAATAAGTCATCAAGCTCACACTACCAAAACTACAGATAACCTACCTGCCCTAAAGGTTAAGGCAGTTAGGCAGTGCCTTGATTCCTAATTTGGAGTACGTTTGTAATCTAATATTTGAGGATCTTAGTATTTCCCTCCTCAAATTTTTTCATTTAAGGTTTTGGTTTGCTCTATCTCTGCAATAGTCTCTCTCTTCTGCAATAAATTATTTCACACAACCTCAGAAGCAGTAACGACACAAATGACATCCCTAAGTACTGCTGTAAAAATACAAACCAGCAACTTATCATTTAAGTAGAAAATAGATTGCATTCACTAACATATTCAAGTACAATCTTGAGTACTTGAGAGTACTTGAAGGGCTACATCAAGATTCTCATGGGGCAATATTTTAAAGGCTTGGATTTTGAGCTCCATGGACTGACCTGTATTTCAAATGAAATCTGTATGCAAATATGATAGAATTGTAATCTTCTGCATTTCTTCCCTTTTCCCTTTTTCCCTAAAACAATATAGATCATTTAAATTATATCAGGAAGGCAAAGACTATGGAATTTTTGAATGAGAAGTTCTCAAAAAAATTAGCATAACGATAGTAGTGATGCAATTACTATCCTTTAATTTCTATGAAAAAACTTCTGAAAGCAGAGAAAGTAAATTTACAACCTTAACTATTTTAAACATATAAGCATGGCACATAGAACTTCTTTGTTCCTCATGTCTTCCTGTTCTTGACCAGATTTTTTCAGCTATTAGGTATTTCATAGAATCTATCATAGAATAGGATTTAAATTGATACAGCTTTAGAATCTATATCTAGGGAGGATTATTTTAAAATGGGAATTCCACAATTATCTATGCAGAATCATTATAATAGGAGAGCAAATGCATCTATATGGTGGCATACTGATTAATAAGAAATGTTCACCTCTATGACCTTACAAGCTTAAAGGCATCATGTTTTATCTGAAGCAAACTTTGTATTATTAGTAAGTAGATGATATAAATTGTTGCTTTACAATGTGTACTGCCCAGAATAGAGAAGCTTTCTTCGGGTAGCTCTTTTCACTTTTAAAACAACTGGAATTTCAAAAGCAGCAGAACTGACAGATCTTTCAACAACCTGTCATGTTACTTTGTCTAGTATTCGCTGTTAGTACTGCAGGGAGAAGTAGAAGATAAAATTAAAAAGTGATATACAATATCTTATGGGCTTCTGTTTTTAAAAATAATTATTATGTAACAGCAATAAAAAATAGTTCTGACTCCAATACTTTTGTGTGGGCTAATCTTATCTTGGTATCAATATCACAGCTTTAATAGAGTACACTTCAGTAAATGCTACTTGGAACTTGGAAGAAAAACTAAAATACTTCCTGAATGATGCCTGTTAAAAAGAACGTTCACCATAAGATAAATTATATATACAATGATGTGCATTAGAAAAGCCCTTAACCAACTAAAAGTAAACTTGTTATAATTATGCTATATAAGATAAATTAGCACATATTTGATTTACTTGTACTGTGTATCTATCACTGACAAACATATTACACAAAAATACTGTTCACTTAGCAGCTGATTTGATTAAAGCTGCAAATACTGCGTCTAAGTGTTGCTGAAGAGTAACCTTTGTTGCTTAGTAACACCACATAAAATCCAAGTGGTGACAGAAAGCTAGAATCATGCTGACTATTAATCACAGAATTTTCTATGCTTATGAGTATTTTCCTTACTTTGTTTTAGTATATTTTACTAGTTTTAGTGTTTTCTCATTATATTCACCATCAGCATTATCAGTCATTTCTTAACTTACAGGCATATGTTATTATTAGGTCTTATATAATAAAGTGCAGCACATTTTTTTTAAGTAATGAAAAGCAAAATTCTAATATACATATATATATATATCAAGGAAAATAAAAGGTTTTATCTTCCTATACAGAACATGGAAAAGAGAATATGTTTTATCAAACTCAAACATACTTTTAGCAAGTAATAGGCAAAAAATCTTGTGCTTCTAGTACCATGATTTTATGTGAACAGCAAAAAGTGGTGAAAATTTAGCATCCCGATATTTCAGTGTTGTGTTCTTTATTAGAAGCTGTCCAAGACATAAAGGCAAAACCCTTACTTTATATATATTTTGAAACTAGGATTTGGGAGAAATTTGAATTAATTGCATGATGAGTTTAAAAATAAATCCCTCACTCAATATCTCCTCAGATTTCTTGCTAAGTTATTGGGTTTTCAGCATTTACATTAGAGACCTGAGGGGCTCTGGTTTTGCATCTGAGTAAGCAACCTGGGACTACATCAAAAGACTCGATTTCTTTCAGATACTTCAGTAAGAGAATGCTAACTTCAGATGGAGAAAGCATCACTATTCAGTTACTATGTGTGGAGGAGGTGTTTGAGAATTTTAACCCTTTCCCCTTTGGGACAAATAGTTACAGCATTGTGAGAGAACACAGATTTAAATTAAGACGGTGCAATCATACACTGATACACAACTTGAGTTGTGATTTCAGTTATAAATATCTGGAGTTTCTAAGCTGGTTCTAAGTTCATAAAAGTTTGCTGAAGCCTAAACAGTGATGCACAATGTATAAATTTATAGAATAATCTATCGAAGTTTTGTTTGTAAAAGACGTACACGGAAGAACAATACTATAGTGAAATGTTGACCCAATATATTTTGGCTGTTACTCAAAAACATGTATATAAAGATTTCTTAATATTTATGTCATATTTGACAAAATAGACAGGATTGCCACCTGGACTGGTGATACACAACAATGATATGCAAATTGAAAACAATGCATCTAAAATAAAAATGCATCTATGACAGAATAGCAGGACAATCTCCCTTAGAAAACTTTGGAGAACCCATGCATCACACTGCATGAATAAATCTAAAAAATTATTTGATAAATATTGATATATATAAAGAGAACAAATATTGAAATATATACATATATATACCTCTGAATTTTCTTGGCTTTAAATCATAAAAGTTTTAAGAACAAATATTCAAGGAAGAATTATTAGAGCCTTGGGGAATCGAAAACACATGACATGAGCTTACATAGAGCATACAGTATCATATGACAATGTCTATTTTCTTGTATTAAAGAGAAAATATCCAACTGTGGCAAAGCTATACTTGGAATTTATTGAGGATTGAGAATAGTCACAGTATCTCAATCTTGGATTCTGACCTTGGCTCAAAGGTTAAAATGAGGTAATGAAATTAGATGATATCACAAAGTTGGCAGTCATTTTGAATAAAGGGAAGAAGTGAAATATTACACATAAATAAATGAATAGTCTTAGAGAGTGAAGTAATAGGCCATGGGGGAATTGATGAGAATAAAGTGAAAATCCATTCATTTAGACAGTCAGAACAAGAATCGGTAGGGCAGTCTTGGGCCTACAAACAAGCTGGAATTTTCTCTGCTGGAAGCAAGAAATTAATTCTAAAATGCCCATGTATCTATCTGTTTATAAGGATGGTAATAAATCAATGATGGAATAAACCTGTAAAAACAGTAACTGTGGCCTCCCAAATCAGTAATCAAAATACTTCCAGCTAAGCAGAAATATTAGTACCTTTGTGCAAGACATCAATGACACCTCAATTAGAGTCTGTGTAAAGAGATAATTACCCAAAGTGAGAAAGAACCATGGCCTACTATGTAGAACTAAACAATTAAATAAACAAATAAATGTAAATTTAAATTTGAGAAAGAAACTAGCTTATCACAATGCACTTAAACTTCTTTTCTGACTGCCACAATTTTTCAAATATTATGGATAATGGCTTGTCAACCTAGCAGAAACTACATTGGCTTGTTATAGTATGAGGATGGTGACCTCAGAAAAGGGGACAGAGACAAGGTGGAGATGTTTAGCAGATTCTTTGCCACTATCTTCACCCCACATGACAGACTAAGGGGGTCTTGGAGCCCTGAGCTGGAGTGCCATGAGTGGTGAGAACGATAAACTCCCAGTTGACCCTGAACTCGTGTGTCTGCTGCTCCATCTGGATCCCTACAAATCTATGAGTCCTGATGGGATTCACATATCAGAATACATAGAGAGTTGATTAATGCAGGCGTGAGGTATCCCTCAGTGATTTTTAAATGGTCTCAGAACTCTGGACAGCTTCCAGATGACTGGAAGGTCGGTAATTTTTGCCCCAGTTTTCAGAAGAGGCAATAAGGATAGAATTGGAAACTACAGATCTGCCAGTCTTGCTTCCGTGATTGTAAAATTATGGAGAAAATTATGCTGGGAAGCACTGAAAAACACATGAGGGACACTGTAATACTAGGCTTGAAGCATGGCTTCATTCATGCTTCTTGAAGCTGACTTCCTTTTATGACAAGGGAACCCACCTAGTTGATCAAGGAAAGTCAGCTGATGAAATCTTTTCAAATTTCAGTAGTTTTCAATACCATCTCTCACAGGATCCTTCTGGACAAAATGTCCAGCAAACATCTGAATAAATTTATCATATGCTGGGAGAGCAACTGACTCAAGGGCTGGACACTAAGGGCTACACTGAAGGAAGTGACATCAGACTATCTCCAGTGAGGTTCCTCAGAGCTCCATCCTCAGCCCTATGCCCTTCAACATCTCCACAAATGATTTAGACACTGGACTGGAACTGGGAGGAGCTGTTTGCTCCCTTGAGGGCGATGAGGCCCTGCAGAGATATCTTGACAAATTAGAGAGCTGGGCAATCACCAACCAGACAAACTTTAACAAGGGCAAGTGCTGGATTCTGCACCTGAGATCAAGCAACCCGAGATGTATGTACAGATTGGGGAATGACATGCTGGAGAGCATCACAGAGGAAAGGGACCTGGGGGTCCTGGTCAATTGAAAATGGAATAGGAGTCAGCAGTGCCCTGGCAGCCAGGAGGGCCAACTGGCTGTGATGGGTACTGGGGTGCATCAGGCACAGCATGGCCAGCTGAGCAAGGGAAAGGATTGTTCTGCTCTGCTCTTCACTAGGACAGCCTCACTTTGAGCCCTGCATGGAGTTTTGGGTGCCAGAATATAAAAAAATATATAAAGCTATTGGATAGTATCCAAATGAGGGCAGCTAAGACGGTCAAGAGCCTTGAGGGGAAGCCATATGAAGAGAAGTTGAAGTCAGTTGGCTTCTTCAGCCTGGAGAAGAGAAGACTGAGGGGAGACCTCATTGCAGTCTACAACTGCCTCATGAAGGGGAGGGGCAGACACTGATCTCTTCACTCCTGTGACAAGTGACAGTATCTAAGGGAACGGCCTGAAGTTGTGTCAGGGTAGGTTTCAAGATGTGTTTGGACAATGCTCTCAGGCACAAAGTGGGATTTTGGGGCTCTCCAGGGCAACAGCTGGACTTGGATGATCCTGGTGGTTCCCTTCCAACTCAGAATATTCGGTGATTCTCTCAAGTAAAACTCACTAGGGGAAAACTCCAGCAGCTGATCCCAGACCATCCACATTGCTTTGCTCCTTGACTCTAATTTGGGATTTTCCAGCTAAAGTTTTCCAACAAAGCACTGCTATTCTTCTGGAGGTAATTCACTCCTGTAACTACTTTTACATGTCAGTATGGTCAACACAGAATCAGGTACCATTTGACATTTCCTACTTTTGTCAGAAACTCTATGAGAAGTCTTTGTACCACAACATTTATACTCAGTTTTATACATCAGATTTTTAGTGTAGTCCTTTTTATTAAGGCTGTACTGTACTCTCAAACTCACAGAATAAATATTTAACAGAAAAGAACCCCAAAACAGCCTGTGTAGCAAAACAATATAGTTTTCTAGAGTCACAGCAACAGGGTATCAAACCTAATTTTTACAGTACTCTTTCTCTAAAGTTTGTGGACATACCCGTTTGGGTTCTTCCTGGCCACCAGTAAAAAGTTGATGCCCTTTACCTGAATGGATACCTGAATGGAGGTATTTTACAATACACACAGAGACAGGGTTAATATATTTGCTGTCTAGAAATGCACCAGGTAACGAACATTATGAAAATGAAAATAAACATTTAATTCTAGAACACAGTGAGTGCAAACTACACATCATCTCAAATACGATGCAAATTGCTTCAACTTAGAAACATTTATTTAAAAATTATAAAAGTGAAATTCTGGAGCAGCAATCCAAAGGAAACAGTGGGCTTAAGAGAATACTAACAGATTTTAGACAAAATAAAATGATTTTATAAAAGCTATTTAATGAAGTTATTGTTTGCAATAGAAAGAGACAGGACTGAACAGTAAAGAAAACTAATATCAGGTTGGTGTTTGGAAGGTGAAGCATATTTATAACGGAACAGAAAGATAATAGTTTATGTCACAGAGATTCATACGGTTCTGGTTTTAAAGTAGCACTAATGGAGAAAGGCCTTTTTGTCTGGACTTCCCCAAAGTTTTAAGTCTACTTAATTTCATCTGTCTACATGTTGAGCATCTCTTCCACATAGTTACCAGAACTTCCTTAATTTCCAGTAGTGACCATTCAAAACTTACTCCAGGTGCCTCCTCTCAGACTCACTCTCTGAAGGAACCTGTCTTACTGATTAAAATGTGCCCATGTATACTGTTATTGCCTAAATACCTTTTGTCCATACAACTACATAAAGTCAGGTATCACTAAAGAGTAAATATTTCTGAAAGATACATGGGAAAATATGTCAGTAGAAACTTCTCAGATACTCATTATGAACAAAAAATAACTGGAAGGGACAAGGCTTTGAGGAGAACTTATAGCATACTTCTGGTACCTAAAGGAGACTTAGAAGAGAGCTGGAGAGGGACTGGTTACAAGGGCAGTTAGTGACAGGACAAGGAGAAAAAGCTGCAACCTAAAGCACAGTATGCTTAAATTAGATATTAGGAAGAAAAATGTCACTTTGAAGGTCATGAGGCACTGTTGCTCAGAGAGGTTGTGGGCTCCTCATTTCTGAAAATGACCAAGACCAGGTTGGGTGGGTTATTTAATAACTTGGTCTGATGGAAGGTTCCCTGCCTATGGCAAGGGGATTGGATCTAGATGACCTTTAAGGTCCCTTTAAACCCTAATCATTCTATAATTCTATAAAACATGTAGTCATAAGTGACAGATTCTATTTACTTCCTTTATTTCTTATTTCCATTTTAATTTAATAAATAAATGGGGGTGTGTGTGTGCAGTTTTAAATTATTTTCGCCACAGGATAAAGGTGACCCATGACATCACTTTTCCCATCCTAAAATTAAAACTGTTCTCTGAATTTTTAGTCCCCAAAATTTCAGAGCTACAATAAACTGAAATTTGTAGCTCCTGTAGAAATTTTGGAGGACAAAATTAGACTAATAAATAAGTCTTTAGAATCCTTCCTGTTTTTAAATAGAAACCTTTTGAGGAAGATTTCCATTTACTGTCTGGAAGTGCAAGGTGATCACAATGAATACACATTACATGAGATTATCCAAAATGCAAACTCTTTAAAACACAGAGGATATAAATTTACTCATTGGCTGCAATGATGTTTTCTCTTCCAGGAACAGTTAAAAATCTTTTAGATACTTGAATTTGTGTACCTACATAAAACATGACTTATTCTTCCATCTTTTGTTCCATTATCTCACATCTCTGTAATTTCTAACAAATATTTTTAAAAAATTATATTGAACTTTTGGATGAAAGATCCACAATGATCAGAATTCTGTCTGGGAGTGGAAAGATCACCGGGACAGAGAAGGTGAGGAACAGTATTGAATAGCATTCTCTCTCAGAGTGTTGTAAATTGTGCTTCAGACACTCACTGATACAGATGTAGTGACTTCATATTAGTTGAATATTTTTTCCTCCATGGATTTGTGCAAGAGGTAAAAGCAGATAAGTACAAGGGCATCTATATTGTATTAAACTTGCAACGCAGCTTTGTGTTATCTTATTGTGAAAGGAACTACACAAAGAACTGATAACATGACCTGCAAACACAATGATTTTCTTGAGTTACTCTTCTTCTAGGTATGAGTTATTTTCACCTTTGTTGCCTTCAATGGATTTACCTATGGATCCAGTTATCCCATCTGGATTCCATTTCTTGTCCTTAAGCCTTGAGTGGATATAAACTTTTTTTACAGTGAATCTTTGGCATTGAGCTCTGTTTTCTGGAAAGATTCAGCCTTCAGTTCTCCACTTATTAGTTTAATTTGATGTTCCTCATTTAATATATTAGAATGAACCAATACACTTATGTGTATTGTCTTTTCATCAGACTGAGAATTGTAGATTTCTTTCTTATTCTCTTCGCTTATCTCTTTCCAATCAGAGAAGTTTTAGCGCTCATACCACAAGTGAGAATTGTTTTGTGACTTCGGTCATTCCTTCATAGCCATATTCAGGGTGTGTTTGAAACAGGAATTTACACATTTGCTTTTATTTTTTGACCACTAGAGAACAGGCACCAGTTTTTTACTGCAAGGCCTTACCTTGGAGAAAATAGCTAGTGCAGGGGCACATGTTACATGTTTGCTTTTTTCCCAACCAGTTTATACTTGCTTACATGAAAATCTGCTGCTGCAAGTTTCTTGATGTCAGAGACTCTATTTTTGGTTTTTCTACAGTTCTGCATGGTCTGGCTGTATGTCCACATTATCTAAAATAACTCCATACTGTCAGCAATATTTTTTGTGAGCCTTGCTGCTCACACCGAGTTCATTTATGTACACAAATTACAGCAGAGATACTTGCTTTTCCTGTAAAAAATTTCATTCTTGCCATCAGCTCCCTGTGAAAACTGAAAACTAAAATGACAGGTGTATTAGAACTGTGGACAGAAGAATAAACATAACATTTATAAACTCTTTAACTACACCGAAAAGAGTAATGTTATTTCTACCAGTATAACACTGTTGGATGGATGCTGACTTGAGAAGAGAGTTTTTTTGTCCATTTAGAAATTTAGTTTTCCATAGTGGTATGAAAAAAGAATGCAAAAAGGAAAATTTTATTGTGCTTTTTGATGATTATTTCTTTCATACTGACTATTACACACTGGGATGTCCTTATGTAAATTGTGTTAAGTGCAGCCTCAATGCAAAAGTGATCTGTGGGAATCACATCAATGCCAGAAGTGAAAATTCATTTTCTGTAAAACATGAGACACCCCCCTCAAAAAGCATTCTAAAATTATGATGTTGAACATAATAATAAGTGCTGTTCTTATTATAATTTTATACATTTATTTTTGTTGATTAAATTGATTCCATCCAGTTTCACTTCTGAATAATTGTATGCTAAACAAATTAATAATTTTTCTTTCAGCAAACTACCATTGCCATGGCTGTGCAATGTGCACAGTACATCTATACTTCTAGTTACAAGGTCTGTAAGAGGTTTTTTGTAATCCATTACTGGTACATTGTAATACCACTTAATAGCATAACACATGTTTTAAGCCTCTTCCAGCTGGCATGGTCAGCTTCCACTAACTCCCAAGTTCCCAGATAATGTGAATTTGATGATTGCTCTCTGTTGCAGAGATACAGAAGTGCATAGCAATGGAGCTAATCACTAGTTCTGTATCTATAACGTTCCTATAAAAATTTGTCACAATGACATGGATAGAGAGGGACTAACTCTCATTTAAAATGCCAACTCTCTTCTCTGCAATTTCAATCCTATCTTACACAAAGCAGAGGATTCTTATGAGCACTAGCAGAAAGGCAAATCAGGTCAAGATGATGAAAGAATATGGGGAAACAGTAATGGACTTTTTTTTTCTTTAATTTTTGGCAGACATAGCAGTGATCTACATGTGTACATGAGCATCTATCTGATCATTTCTTCCAGACAATAATTTACAAATTTGTGTCATCCAAGTATGAGAAGACACTGTAAGACTAATGGATTAAAATAATCGATATAAATTTTTAAAAAAGAAGCTTTATCAAACTGACATTCATATGACATAAAAAATAATAGTATGGGGAAAAATATTACAGCAAGTATATTGAAATCTTGATACACAGAAGAATCTTTTATATCCAAGATGTAAAACATAAATATTAATTTTATTTTCCATTATTTTTTTCTTTTGCTGATTTGAAACATTCTGGATAAAAAGAAGTTCTTATAAACTGACTGCATAATTAAAAAGTTTCTACATTTATTCCTAATATGTCTCTTCTAAAGAGAGTATGCTATGCTGGGGCTTCCTATTTATTTTTGAGAAAGCAAAATTAAAATGAGATCGATTAAATGCAAAAACTCAAATATGACATCTGGGGCAAGGATTCTGTCAGGATATTTTTATGTAACATTAAATTGTTTCTAATATCTTCATGGTTTCAGCTATGTACATACCTTCACCTTGATTCATCAACCAGCTTCACTATATAATTCAAGGAGATATATATATTACTTCCAAAGTAAAGTTCTTCTAATCCTTTTAGATATCTATACTAGAATGAGATACCCCTTTTTATTCAAGGAATAAAACTTCTAGCTGCCAACCTCAGAAGTAGATATCTGCATTATAAAAATTTAAAGGTTGATGAGGTAAATTCCACTATATTTGACTTATTTCAGTGGAAAAGAATATGAATTGCTACATAATTCTTACTAAGCATCTGGTGTTGTGGAAGGAAATTACATTATCAATTGTATTAGAAATAGTGGAGCTAAATATAACTTTTGGCTGCATATGATCCTATGAAATATTGCATCTATTTCCACTGTGTTACAGCATCATTTTTAAAGTGAAATGAGTGTTAAGATTCTTCCTGGAGAAGCCTGAAGAGGAAGAGGGTTGCACGAGTTATTCCTGCTCCATTAAATTAGAAGTGCCCTGAGCCTATTCTCTGACTGTGATCACATAAAAACTGATTTCCATACTGGAAAACATGCTGAGACACAGAGCATCAGTAGATGGATCAATATTAGATTTTGATAAATGTCTCTGACCCACAGTAACTATGGCCCCGTGCCTAGGAATTGCATGGAAAAATTCCAGCAGGAATGGAAAAACATCAGGCCAAGGTCTGTTTTACTTGTTCAAGTTCCAGATTCATGGAATATTCCCCAAAACTATTTGTACCGCTAGCATATATATCCTTTTAGATCCAATAAATACGTCTGAGCCATACTTATAAAATGGGAATAATGACTGCATCATACTTCTTTATGCCATACCACATTTCTAGCTTCTATTTTGGGTATAAATATAATGGGAATGGAGAGGTCCTCCCGATTTACTTGCTATTCACTTGTTTATTCACTCATAAGAAATAACGACCACTTATTTTTATATTCAGAAGCCCATTCAATTCAATCTATCAGAAAGAGGGACAAGTAGATCAGAAAGATTTTTATATGTCTCCTGATAAGGATTGCCATTATTCTTCAAATAAAAGATGAGAAAAAATTCAAGTTGAAATAGAGATCAAAATTAAAGTAAGAATTCAGCAAACAGAATATTCTGGTGAAACATTAAGGATAGGGCTATTTTAAGAACTTTGTATCATATATCACAAACATTCGCACGCTGTGAAACATAAATCTCAATTTTTGATCAGAAAAAAAAGGTTGATTGTAGACAAGAAAAAGGAATTATTGACAAATATACAAAAATTGTAACTTCAATATATCTTCAGATAAGAAGTTGCATCAAATTACAGCCCCTTAGGAAAAATGAGCTCATACATATGCCTTCTTGAATATCATATGTCATATTACAAAACAGGGTTTTTTCCTATCCATAGCTAAAATACATAGAATGTTGAATGATCATCTGTTCCTTAAAAATTGCACCAGTTGCCAATTTTTTTTCAATTATAAAGTGGTAACAGTTTTACCAGAGTATTTTTGGTAAGTTTTCTTTTATACTATTCAGTGTCAGATTTTAAAGGAAGTATAGAAAAATAATGAGAATACAGAGTTTTACAGAGTTTTTAGAATGACTCTCATTTTTTTATAGAAAGGTAACTTGTAGGAGATAGAGTATTTTAGGAGGATTTGAGCTAAGTTCCCTTTTTCAACTCCTCTAGAGCATTTTCCAGTAATTATTTTCAATATTCTTTGCTTATTGAGGGAAAGTTGTAATTAAAGTTTTAGATCTGTAACTGAAAAAATTATTTTCAAAATGATTCAGTCAAAAAATATTGACTGAAAAACTTATTTTCTGAGTAATACACTACAGTAAATTTTCATGTAGTTCAAAGTCCTTCCTTTTTTCTCAATATTACACCGTGTTTATTTTCTCAGTGATGTGGGTTTTGTTTGGGATTTTTATTTCTTTGTTTTGTAGTTGTGTTGCCCTTTTTTTCCTGGCATTATGTGTAATATGAATTTAAAAGTAAGTGGATATGAACATAAGAAACGCCTCGTCCCTGAAGTTTAGCATTTATACTAAACTATACTGCAGATTAAGAAAAATCGATAAAGTAATTAGGGTCTTAATTTAAAATCCAAATTTTTAGAATAAAACTTTGATTTTTAATTTAATAGTATGATATTTTCCTTTTTTATAAAAATTATTTATTCTTAGTTTCTAGGTTACCCATGAAGGTTCTAGGTTAAAACTGAATTTCTTTGAGTTAAAATGTGGCATATTTATTTTGCCTAATACAATAAATGTAATACTTTGCATGATGAAACTTCTTCTCAAAAACATTGAAAAGCTTGTCAATCAGGTGGAGGTTTGAGAGATTTTAGCAAAAGTCCTATAGGAATAACTATTATAAACATTTAATTACAATGATTCTTGTCTTTTTCAGAAGCATATTTTCCAACTGATATTGTAGGACTGTCTTCCAGCTCATTTCAGGGGGAATCTGTATTAGGCCTTATGATCTTTTTAATCTGGTACTCTATTTCACCGTGTATCTAAACGTCCTTCATGACACCACTGACAGGTCAGAAATAAAATAGTTTTTAAGATATTTTTTTTAGAAGAGTAAGAATCTTGTCCTGCATACTGGGATGCAGAAAGCATTCCTCCACTCAATTAAATAAGCTTGAACATTATATTATATTCAATTCTACTTTCCTCAGATAGACATCTTTTGTTCAAGAAACACAATTCCCAGCTTGATGGAAAACAAAGCATGCCTTTTCACATCAGCGAAATGTCATTTTTAAAATGGCATGCAGTGTCTGCAGTTGGGCTCACACATAAAAATCAACTGCAAAACGACTACTGTCTATTTTTTAATGACTCAAGTTTTGCTGTATGGTTCCCAAGGTGATTTATAGTTTATATTTTTCTACATATTTAACAACCTAATAAAGATAAAATAAGCATTTTGGGACAACAAAGAATAAAGATTGAACAGAATAAATTTTTATTGCAGAATTTACTTGCAATATCTTGCCCTTTTAATGTCCTTAAATACACCCCAGACCCCTTCTATAAGTTCATCTGACTTCTCTCAGCAGTGCAGTCCATATGTCTCTTAATATCCAGAAATTAGCAATGATAGTTATACCAAGCAGTTATATCAATGATAGTTATATCAAGCAGTCTGGCAAACTATTGTCTGTATTTGAGGGAACAATTTCTCCCTATGAATTGCAGCAAAAGGCAATTTTGTCTAATTACATTGTGCATATTGAAATGTTAGCTTTTCCCTCGTGGGTCCTAACATCCAATTTGCAATTGTTGATGGGACTGAATTTTAAATGTCCCTTCACTTGGGAATTAGAATACACAAGTTTGCTTTTGAATATGTGACCCTTTTTGTTAAAATCTTAAATATCTTTACTGTGTTCTTACAATGCTTATCTCTATACTGTTATGAAAGAAAGACCTCATTTTTTGGAAAATATTTTCCAAGTTGCTGTTTTAATATGTTTTACCTGATAATCTGCACACTTTTAAAATAATTTCTATGATTGCAAATTTTCAAATGTACAAATATGTGTAAAAATTTTTTGTAATTAAAAAAAAATGGTTTAAAATCTTGTCCAAATTAATTTGATCAATTAATTGGTTGGTTTTGAAAATGCTGATTCACTGAAGAATTGAATACAAGATGCATACACAAATGTATAACCAATGTATGCCCCTTCACCTCTACTGTCCTGGATTATAAGCTATGAAATCACCTTGCAGCATAAAGGGCATGTACTTTACATTTCGTTTTCCCCTAAAAATTTTACCAGCTTTATTCATAAAAATCAGGGGAGAAATAGAAAGAAAGAGAGAGGAGTAAGGAAACAGTAGTTTCATTTGTTTACCTTCAAAACAGTTCCATTTTCAAAGATAGGAGGTGATAACTGAGTTTTCTAAAGAAGCTAGCTTTTTGTTCATGTAGTGTTAGTAGTAAAACTGTTCCCTGAACAGTTATAATCTGAAAAATAGAATTTGAGTCAACCAAACTGTATGAAGTAACATTTTGTCAAATACGTTTTTTTAATTTTACTTCACAAACTGATCCATAATTTTTGTGGCAGTTGATAAACATATTTGAGAAATAGCAGCAGGAATAATATTAGCACTGGAGCTTTATTGTGTTCATCCTTTCATGTGATAATATGCTTATGTAATGGAGAAATCAAGAAAAATGCGACAGTGACTATCACATTTCACATATAAAGAGAACCAAATAAGTTTAATGAAGAGTAGTACATTTTGTACATGCTTCTAGTAAAATACAGGCAAAATACCAGATGAATATCAAGAAGTATTTCACTTATTTAGTGGTTTAATTAATTAGAAAACGGAGCTTAAAGTTTGTTAAATCTTGACCCCTTTTTAAGTCATGCTACATGCTACCCCTTTAAGACATGCATGTATTTATCCTTGTATACATTGAAGGGAAACAATTCTATATTTTCCCTGGAATGTCCTGTTTTCACATGTAAACAAGTATAATCTTTGTACAACTGCATTTACATCCAGTAGCCAAAAAACTCAAAGGAAGATAAGTGAAACTATAGTAAGTTTCAGAATGAATGTAGTTGCCCCGATAAACACAAACACAAGCTCTTTCCCAGATTCTAAATGGATATTTTTGATGTTTAGGAAAGTTTTCCATTTTGCTTTATGTTTTCCCGTCATGATTACCGGTAATATTTTTACTGATCCCACACTTGTCTTTGACATAAGTATTGATGGAGATAATAGAGAAAATTTTCAGTATTAAAACAGCCTGCATTCTCAAAATAGAACTCATAGGTAATTAGTATGACTAAAGGCAGATGAACACTAAGGCTGCCTTATAGCCAATACGAATAAATCCACATGATGGTTAAATCAATAAATCAATATTTTTATATATGCTGTGTTTTCCTTTCTATGCCTTTACTGTATTTTTTGCATGCATTAGCAAGGCATTAAAGCATAAAGGTATTAACTCTAAAACAGGCATTAGTGTAGATCCCATCAAATAATTACTTTATGGGAAGGTGGAAGAGGAAGAAGAATGCCTGTGATAACATTGAGGAAGAAACCCTGTAGAGGATATCAGGTTCTGAATATGTTATGAATATGAACACTGCTGAAAGTGTGCTCTCATAAAAAGGTGTTGGGTAGGGTAGTCTTGTGAATATTTTTATCCTGTGGCAGAATTAAAGTTAGAAAAATTTCAGCCTTTGGAATGCTACATGTCCTTCCTGATATCCCAGATTCCCAGTCACTGAGGTTGAGAAAGGCTGCCCAAGATCGTTGACTACAGACTTTCACTGACCTCTGCCTTGTCAATTAAAAGATGACGCCAAGCGCCACATCCAGTTGCTGGTCATTAGATGGTGACTCCACCACTTCCCTGGGCAGTCCATTCTTGTAAACTGTCTTTGCTGAGACATAGAATATATATTAAGTACATAGTGAGGAAAACCTCATCTTTTGCTCTACTTTTGAGTGGATTTTGTGAAAAATCTATCATCATGCAACTGGTCATTATATTTTCATATACCAGACCTAAAATAAGAGGTATCTTGTTTAGCAGGTAAGATTGAAGCAGCCAAAATGGTCTGTCATGAGATATTTTTTAATCCCTGTCCTCCCATAATTATTGCTTCCTGCCATAAAGACTTGGGACTTCAGCTAATCAGTGTCAATTTGCATACTTTGCTTTGACTTAAGTTGAAAAAATCTTGTAACTCATTTCTTAATCTATATTAAATTACATTACTTTCCATATTTCATAATAAGCAAAATGTCAGAAATTTTCTCATATTCCAAGGAGAAAATATTAAATTTGAATTCTGAAAGGCAAACTCCTGACCAAAGTTATTAATGAATTTATTAATGGCAGGCTATTTAACTGACCATTAGGGAACCATATATTCAAGATTTGTGAATCACACAAATTGTAACACTACTTTTGCACAACAAAACACTTGGGTCCTATCATTCTGTTAAGTGAGACTTAACACACTACTCTCGATGACCCTTGGGGAGGTGTGGACATGATTTTCTGAGCCTGAGAGAGTTTTCAGCCTGTCAGTGGCTGATTGCTCCCAAGGGAAAATCTTTTGGGAAACTTTCTCTTTCGAGGACTGTTTTTTGTAAATAGGTTTTGGTTCTCAAAACAATGTTACATGGAAGTTCTGAATGTGTTCCACCAATGGGACCAGAGAGCTGGTTTCTTTGGCCAATCATGTTGACCTGTATTGTAACACCTTATAAAAAGAGTTTCTAAACTCTGAAATAAAGTCCTCCTGCCTCATCTAAGAGAAAAACCTCACCGTTGTTAGTGATTACATGCTCCTATTTTGTGTCCTCTAGCAACAGGGAAGTTGTGCTACCAAGCCTGAGCAGTTGTCAGACGTCCTGGGGAGACAGGACAGCAGGGAAAGATGTCTCAGATTTTTCCTTTCCAAGGTCTCTAGCTCCATACTAGAAATGTTCATGCTCCTTTTCTATTTCTGGCTGGACAGATTTCTCCTTTGCTTCAAAGACCCTTTTGGTATTTCTTGGTTACTATAGAATCCGGCTTATTACCAGCATTCATTTTTGGCTAATGCTTTTCTTCCTCTTTAACAAGATGAGTCTCTGGCAAATGCCCTCCAGAAGATTTTGTTTGCTGTGGGTGGATCATGTAGGCACACTTACACCCTTCTGTCCTCCCACCTCAACAATTTCTTTGTAATTTGCCAGTTATATGAAGGTTTTAAAAAAGAAATGGCTACCCAAAGAAATGTCTAAGAAGTAGGATAATTTTCTCTTGCATTCTTTCTTCTCAAATCAGTGTGCACACATGTACTTGCAGATATACATTCACTTTTTGGCTATCAGGGAATATTTGAAATATTAAATTTATAGAGCTGGAGTTGATGGCTTAAAATAATGAAATAATTTTAAACAAGTAACACCATGTCAAGTTAAAATACTTTAGTTTCCTCTGTCTAGCCATCACCTGTGGAATCCGAAAAATCAAGTCTAATATCCATTGAGTTGTAAATGCCACCAAAGGTTTTAGAAATTTGTAAGAAAGAATGGGAATAAAATAATGAAAATAGAAAGGTAAGTTATGTTAGATCCTAAAGATACTTTTGAAATACAATTAAATAATTGTTGATGCTTCAGTGGGGATTCTAAGGATTTCTGGGTCTCAACAAGAGCACTTGTTGGTTGCTAGAAAGATATTTATTGTATAAAAGCATCAGTCTCAAAGGTAAAGAGTTCAGAGGGTTGAACTTCTTGCTAAAAGCTTTTGGCATAAAGTCCTGAATTCTGAGCAGCAGCTCTCTGGTTTATAAAGTCCCAATGTTCTGGGCAGCAGCAGTTCGGTGTGGGGTTCTGTTGTCCCCAGCCACAGAAGCAGTTGGTGGTGATGATGATGATGCTGTTCCTCTTCTTCAGGGACGTGTCGCACTTCTGTGTGTGTGTGTGTGTGTGTGTGTGTGTGACCTCTGAGTGAGATCTCCAATTCAGGGGATTAAATTTGTAAATCATCCAACCAGCTAAAAACACAATTCTAAAATCGAACTTTCTACACCAATCTAAGCTCAATTCTAACTTGCAAAAGCAGTCTCAGTCATTACCTAAATCCTACATATAAAGTATTATCTGTTTACATGAATAATCCCATCTGATCTATCTAGAAATGTAAGCTGCATTTTCTTTGTGTCTAGGGCTAAGCTGAATCTGTGAAGGGTATCACTGAACTTTAAGCTGAGTAATAAGACTTTTCACTAGCTAACACAGACTCTTAAGGCATTTACGCTGTATTAGAACTTACTTCAAACTAAAACCTACACTCTTAATTCATATCTATATTATATTTTAACTCTTTTCTCACAGTTTTATTTTGAATTCCAACAAATAATATTGAACTTACCTGGAAAATTCACATTTAAATATTGCTGCATTCATAGGCATGCACACACACACACACACACACACACATACTTTTGAATAGTGTGGTGGGTTCAGTTGAAACCAGGCGGAATCACCAATTTCGTGCAGTGGTTTTAAAATTACGAATTTAAATTTCCTGGCCAACGCACCAAAGAATGTTGTGGGATTAGAACTAGCTAAACTCACTGGTACATTTACTCATTTTTTTGTTGTGAGATATGACTTTAGGAGAAAGGAAAACAGGCTCAAACTTAGACTATAAAGAAAGTTTTATTAACAAAACTAAAAGAATGAAAAAAAAAAGGAAAAAAGCAGAATGAAACNCCAATTTCCACAATCATCTTCATCTCCAAAAAAAAAGTCTTTGCTCTCTGAGACAGAGAATCTTCTTCACTCTCATCTCTGTCTCTCTGCTCAAAGTCCTCAGAGCGTCACTGCTTCTTCAACATCCGCTGCCTCTAGTCAGATTCACATTTGAACACTTCACCATCCCCTCATACTTGTTTTCTCTCATGAATTAAAGGAAACGCTGTAGTTATCATAGTTCATCTCCATGGTATTACCAAAAGAACTTTCAGTCCCAATACTAGAACATCTCCTCATTCCCCTTCTCCTCATTCTGGTACTTAAACTTTTTTCAACTGACCCTGTTGTTTTCATTTTGTCACCCTCTGGCTTTCTCTCACCCAAGGGAAGAATCATGGTCTGCGGGTCTCATCTGGGCACTGGCAGGGTTAACATTTCACCCAGGCCAGGCAGTGGCTGGAGCAGTCACGGTGATGGATTGGATTGCAGCCAAGCTGGGCTCTTCTCTCTCCCTGCTCAGCAACTGCTGGGAGGGGGGCCGCAGTGGAAAGGGGAGAGAGAGGAGGAGAGGGCCTGTCCCGGCTCAGAGCCCGGGAAGACCCCAGCCCCGCACGGCCAGGGTGGGGGTGACTGAAGGCAGGGCCTGGACCCTGCTCCGGCTGGAGGGGCCCCCCTGGCCTCCCATCCCGCCTGGGAACTGCTGGGGCCCGGCCCAGTCAGGCCAGGTAGTGCGTGCGGCCCTGGAGCAAGGCCAGGCCTCTCCCCCCAACAGCTTTGATACCTTCAGAAGCCGGAAGCCGAAAAGGGCAGTTCAGAGTTTCCCGGGCTTTAAAATGGGATATTCTCGGGGGTGGATGCAGCTTCTCAATGGTTTACAAAGCTGTCAGTTCTCAGAACTGGACAGCCATTGGCCCTTTCTGAAGCTCCCAAGAGCCTCTCTCAGGAAAACTATTTCCATAGATGCTTTCCCTCCTTCCTCCTTAATATTAACTAATATCAAACTAACACAAATAGTTATTGAAATGAGTGTGTACTTATTCATACTGAATTTGCATTCTTAATAAGATTATATTCATATAGCAACAGGACATGCATCAGTTGCCTTTTGATCAAAGCTTTTTCCATTGGACTGTCTTTTGATATAAAATTTGTGGTGGGACACATAAACTTTTCTCCAAGGACAAAATTCGAGACAGCATCTTGCAGAAAGAAGTATAAGAACTATCTTAAGAGTTCAACAGACATTTCCAGAAAATTGCCAAAGGCAAGGTTTAAATGAACAGTAGATTGGTGCTGTTTAAGTTCAATGGACACAGCATGTCACTTCGAGACACTTTCTTATCCTGTTAGTGGATAGATCAGAACAGAGCTCTGTCCCTGGTTCTGCCATAAAGGATAAATTATATTCTCTGCCTTGTCAAACTGTCAGTGTGGCTTGACCTATAATATAGACCTAACTTTTGCTCTGAGTAACTCTTAAGATATTGATTCCCCAAAGGAGATGTGGCTGTTACACAGTAGCTGGGATTGATTCTGAAAAAAACACTGGCACATTGTTAAGGCTCAGAAGCATTTTCTGACCCCATAGTGGGGGAATAAAAGGTGTGAAAAACATAAAAGCTTTTCGTCCAGTCTATTTAGTAGGCTGCAGCTCAAGATGATAGATGTCACATCAAGTGTTCTCAAATTTTGATCATTGACTCAACGCCTTCCATCCAGGAAACATAACACATTTCACATCACCACTGAAATATGGATGTCAGAGGACTTAGAAAAATCTTCTGATAAAGATCAGAGTACTCTGAAGTTAACTACTGAATATCAAAGTTCCTATTTCTTTTTTATTTTTTGTGTTCATATCTATTTTTTTCTTGTCTATGCACTGACTTACAGAAACACTCATTTAAACTTACACAAAATCTCAACAAGGCTTTTGGAGTTTTTTGTTTTTATTTTGAAATTCTGACAATTTTCTCTACATCACATCAATATTAATAAAGATGTTACAATAAATATTTGAAAATATCTATAATTTATTAACACTGGATTTTTTTAATGCTTCTAGATATTGTTAAGGAAAAAGAAGCTTTACCAAACTTTCCCACATAGTATTAAGTTCTTGGTATCTTTGATTCTCTTGAGTGTAAATTAAATTTTTCATTGGAAACAAACACGATGCTTAATTATGACATTAATTTTAATTCTTTTTTTAGATGTGACTTCCAACACTGACAAAATCCACCATATGAAGGTGTCCTTGTTCCAGCCAGGAGAGTGTTCATTTTTGCAGTAGCCAGGAGGGACATGGGTAGGGCATGGAGGATCTGCTTACTCTTTCTGACTAGCTAGCCAAAACATCAGCTCAATTATCTCCAAAAATTATATCACTTTTCTCTAAAGAAGAGATTGGGAATCATTACAAGATACTATACAGAGACAGGTCTTATGGAGGTAAATATATATCTGTTTGAAAGACAAAAGAAGCTGAATTAAAGGCTGTGTGTTATCATTCTAAGTAAAATAAATAATCTTTATGTGATCAGAAAAATGATTGCATAAAACTGTAACCAATCTATGCAATATTGTCTTTTTTATTATACATATTCAATATGGTTTTGATTTTCTTCATTTTTTGTAATGTGATAATGATATTAATAAAACCCATGACAGCAACTCTGATGAGAAGAGCAAAAAGTTAAGGTGAATGCCAGATGAAATCCCTGTAAAACAAAAAAACTTCACAAATGCATATTGTCTGTTTGGGTTTTTTTTTAAGAGCAAATGAGTTTAGGAAAACAAGCCTAAGAGAAAAGTTTCTTGCACCCTAAAGTGTGGGTGGTAGTGATACTGTTTGTCATTTATAATTTCTGTTTTGTTTCAACTTGATGTATTGCTGAGTGATACTGATTCAATTTTCTATTCAAGTTTCTGCTTCAAGTTTCTGTTCGAACATGCTCCTGAATTTAGAAACCTTACGGATTTGAAGAGAGTAAGGAAGAGAGTAAGGTCTGTGAGGGATGGTTACTCATGCTCTTAGCGTGTTCTGGACCCATCCACATCAGACTTCTCATGAAGAGAAATAATCTAAACGTGATTCATCCCTTGTGTGCACTTTGGTCTATATAAAGTATAGATTGTACTGAATATATGCAGTGCCATGTTGCATTTACGACACCATCTACATCCTTTCTCCACATACAGACGTGCTCATTTGTTTGTAGAGTTATTTTGCCCTATGGGTAATGGAATGTTTCAGAATATTAATTTTGTTTATATTAGAAACACCCATCTGAGAGAAGTTATACGTATTCATCTATACAAATAGGGAACATGAACTCTAAGCATTGATTTTATAACTCTAGGATCTGTCTGTATTATTATACTGTAATTCATGTGTTCAAATTCCTGCTCTTTTAAAATTCATTACAGCTGGTAATACTTAACATTTTGTGAAAAATTTCCTTGCATTAAATCCAACTTCTAAAATGTGACAAGTGCATAGTAATTACTTTATAAACTGTTATTAACAGGCAGTTTGACATCACCTTAGAATAACCATGGAATACTTAATTTTTGCATTTAATGCTAAGAAAAGTTATGTAGTGTATCAGCTATAGTGCTTCCATTCATGCTGAAAAAAAAAGTTATTGTTTGTATCAAGTATAAAAATAATTCCACAGAAAGTACATCAGGGTACACACACAAGGAGACCAAACGATGGCTTTATTACATCCTCAGCTGTGAGCACTCAACTTCTCAAGCACAGCTGAAGAAATCCTGAAGGAAGGGTGCAACAGGATGGTTGCTCCATGGGGTGTGGATGTCCCTGTGGAATATCATGGCAGGGACTGGCAAGCAGGACCCATACTCCACCATCCAGCCAGGAGGAGGGCAGTCAGGGAGCATCAGGGCTCCTTACAGGCTGGGCAGAGGATGAGACCAAACCAAGACAGGACAGCAGGTGTGCCTGGCTTTGGCCAGGCAAAGCAGAGCTCTGTGCAGCTGGAGACTGGCTCTGCCATGGTATCGCTGGAGATGGGGGTGTAAGAAGTGGACATAAGAGCCCAGCAAAAGGCTGCTAAGAAGATGAAGGAACTGGAGCATCTCTTATGAGGAAAGGCTGGGACTGGAAAGGACAAAACTCCAGAAAGACCTTTTCAATTTATACAACCACCTGAAGGAAGAGTGCAAAGAAGATACTGGGGTCTTTTTGGTAAAGCATGGAGACAGCTCAAAAGGTACAAACTGAAACATAAAAGACTCCCTTCGAAAATCAGAAAACATTTTTACTTTGTGTGGTGGTGTCTGAACACTGGCAAAGGTTGTTCAGAGAGGTCATGGACTCTCTCATCTTCGAGATATTCAAATGCCATTTGAACAGGAGACTAGACAACTTTTAGGTGGCCCTGGAATAGGATGGCTCCACACTCTAATAATCAAGCCCAGTTCAACCTCAATCATTCTGTGATTCTGTGATTTATCAATTCTTTTTGTTTGTTTGTTTTCTGAACTTATTTTCTTTTATTTTTCAAAGAGCAATGGGAAAAAAAATAGGGCAAATTGTTTTTACACTAAAAGAAAAGTATTTTCTTGTTTCAAAACTTGTATGATTCTAATACCATTGTTAAGAATCATTATAAACAATAGAATTAATGTTGCTTTGTTCTTTTTTGATAATTTTAATTTTCAAGCAAACTGGTTGTAAGATTAACACAAATGAAGCCAAAAAAATTAAGCCAGAATTGTTGTAAACTGAGCAATTATGCACGGTTTTCTTGCTTCCGTTTCTTATAGCTGCAGCTTCCTAGCAGGGCATAATGCAGGATTTTATAGAGTAATATGCTTTGAATTAATCAAGAGAATTAGCTATTTTGAGAAATCTAATCACGCACATTTTGCCATCTAATTATGCTTATCATTCTCTTTTAGAAATATTATTATTCCAGCTGCATTTAATACAGTGCTTATGAAATTTGATTAAAAGTCATGTTTAATGCTAACTACATAAGACCATGACACATATTAAAATGTAAAAAAAACCAGAAAATGTGATTTGTTTTTGAAATTATAATATACTATTCACCATTGTGTAGAAAATGAAGCAATTTTAAAATACATTCTACAGTTATTAGCATTTAGTTGCATTCCAGTAGTAATTATCTTATTAAATGGTAAGGAACTTAGAAAAAAGATTGACAGCAATGATGATGATGAAAAAATGTATGATTTTTTGCTGAAAAGTCATAAATGCTGGACATAGGTCTATGACAAAACATACTCTCTTTTGAATGAAAAAGGACCTCAATATTTTCCCACCATTATATTTGGGAACTCTGAAAGCAAACGTGACAGTCATCACTAAATAGTGTTTGCTCACTTGGAATGGAGAAAACAAATATTTCCTGATATCATTACCCACTCAGTTCACCGAAGATCACTGATGATTGCACACCAATTGTAAAGAAATAAGTGGCATATAATTAGCTTTTTCAAATTAAAAAAAATTACAAGAAAAACAGCAACAAAGTAATACATATGAGCATGTGGTAATTAAAGACAGGAGGACAGATAACCATATTGTCATAATTAAATGATGTGGTAAACAATACTTGTTATTTTTTTTTCCTTTTTTTTAGCATTCACTTTTTTATATATTGGTGCTGAATTAACTCCTCGGCAAAAATAAACTTCCTACCAAATTAGTTCTAAAGATCTAAGGCATCAGATCTTTATATCTGAGTGCAGTAAATCATTTATATTCTTTAGGATTCTTCTGAACGATTACATTATATCCTACAAATGTAGCTTCAGAACACTCAACTATTCCACTACTTCATGAAAAAAGTGAAGTTTATGACAGTTAGACTAAGGGTTTTCCAAAGAGTCTGACTGAGATGAGAAGACATAAATTGTTCTTTCAGATTCTGGTACTAAGAGTCTTCAAATTTAGTAGGTAGTTTATGGAATATTAGGATTTTTTTTTAAAGATGGGAGTTTTAATTCTACAAATGCCTTTAGAAAACACTAAGGGTTTTCCTTAAGAGTATCTATATATATAAATGAATATGTACATTTATATATATATACTATATATACATGATATACATATTTATATATAGAAACATATATATATAAATATATAGAGATGAATACTTCTAAAAACCTCTTGTTGCTCAATAACTACTGAGAAGTTCCATTTCTTTAAAATTAAGACAGAAAACCCAAAATCTGTTCTATGTTCAAATTTTCAGTGCCACAAGCATAAGATAGCTTCCTAAGACTCATTTTGCTATATGATGGCGGTTTTCCTTTCCCTGTCCTTCTAATCCTCTTCCCCTTTCCCTTCTCCTTCTGCTTCCCCTCCCCCTTTCTCCTGCTTCCACTTCCTATTCCCTTCCCCTTTTAATATGCTAAATCCTCACCAGTTCTGGAAATCAAAACATCAGAGTTAAAGTACATTCATAAGATACCTACTTCCTTTGTGTGGGAGTTTGCAGAATCCCAGAATGGTCAAGGCTGGGAGGAAATTCTGGAGGTCAAATTTTCAAACCCCCTGTTCAAGCATGGCCACCTTGGGCAAGCTGCCGAAGGGTGGAGGCTGAACATTCTCTTGGGACACGCTGTTTTCATGCTAAATCATCATCACATTAAAAAAGTGATGTTTAAGATAATATTTTATGTTTCAATTTGTGTCCATTGCCTCTGGTCCTGGCACTGGTCACCACTGCAAAGAACATGGCTCCACCTTCTTGGCAGAACATCTTTGAGCTCAATGTGCTATATGTGTTTTGGTTTTCTTCAATAAAAGAAGGTTAATCAGAGACAGTAAAGAATATCTACATTTCATGTGCATTCTGAAATTAATAATCCAACAAAAATGAGAAAAAGAAGCAGCAAGATCACGTTTCCATAAAAATAAAAATTGCTTCGATAAGGATGGGAACTCTTGACTTTTATAATTTTGATTAAAGAAGCAGCATCTGGATTGTTAACACTGGGGGGAAAAATTGCACTAACCTTTTCCTTGAATATGTCATTAAAATTAAAACATAACAAAATTCAGCTTTCAAATGATCAGATATAATTGAAATTTCCCTTCAGTACATCTAGTGAAATAACCCTGGCACATATTAACAAAATGAAATCCTATAAATAGTATATATACTGACAGAATTATTGAGCCTTTGCATTCAATGTCACGGTCTTTTAACTTTTTATCAGACATCACTTTTTATTATCTTTCCATTCCAGAATTAATTCAATGAAGATCAGAATTCTTGACTTGGAGAAACACTCTAAAGATTGTTTACTTACTCAGGCTTTCAGTAGAGGTAGGATCTTCAGGAAAGACTTTAACATCGACATTTGTATCTCCCACACATTCTTTAAGATAAAGACATGCACAGCATCGGATACCTACAAAAACCCACTATAAAATAGTTTTCCTTTCAATAAAAAAATAAAATACCAAATAAATGTTCAGTCTTTCTTTTGAGACATTATGCCGTATGTCTGACACTTGCCACTAACAATTCCAATTTCAAAACCATACACAAATTATACATATTTGTGCATTTAAATTCTAAGGCATACAGATTTAAGAATACCTTATATTTTTTGGTACCCACAAGTAATAAAATCTATATTCTGTTTCTGTAAGATTGAAAAACTTGTCACTTAGCTGAAAAAATAGTTTGAAAAAATATTTAGTAACATGTTAAAACCAAATAATTTTAGACCAAGAAACAAGGTAATTCTTTCATATGAAAACACATTTTTTGCAAAGAGAAGTTTTATGCCATTGTTTAAGAAAACAAAATTGAAACTGAGATTATTTTTTGCCACATGTGGTCCAAGAGATGACACTGGAATTGTCATCAAAGAATGCAATGTATTTCATTGCTCTGGAGAAAGAGTTTGGTGTATGATTAAGTATGATTAAAAATCATGAAGGTAATGGAAGAAATTAGGGTATATGCACAGATTTATACCACATAAAGCAAAACTGGTTGTGTCAGTAATACATGATATGTCATGCTTCATATGGTGACCCATTATGTGAGTGAGATGAACTGCTAACACATCCATAGTGTATGCTCACATGGCATCACTGTCAGGTGGTTCTGTGAAAAAAAAATAATCTTTTGCTCCTCACACAATTGTTTGGAGTTCAGAATTAAATCTTATGTAAAAAATAATGCACCTAATGTTTAATATTAAAGTAAAAATTTCAGTCTAAGTTTTTGAACTGATAAAGAAGGCATAGGCTATGTGTATCCAGTTCTAGTGGTAGATGTGAATGAAATTCAGTATAAGTAGAAAGGATTGGAAGAGAAGGAGAAGGAGAAATGGAATAGGAAGTAAAACCAATCCTCATGTAGTAAAATGAGACTTAGGAAGAGATCTTTTGCAGTGATTATGGCAGTGAAAATTAAAATAATTTGTTTTTCCTGTCCTAATTTAAAACAATCATTACTTCTTATTAATGGTTGACTGACAAGAAGTTTTCAAAAGCATTTATTTTATAAAATATCAAGCGTGAAGTGACCATTTACAGGCATATACAAATGTCTTCTAACTAGTCCTCTACATAATAATATTAAGTACAGGTACACTGTCTTGTACTTATCCTTCAGCCACCTGGAAGTCAAATTCAGCCTATGCAAATAAGACTCAGAGTACAAGGTTATATCTGAAGGAGTTTCCCACATTTAATTAATCATCCACTCCATCATACTCTTGTTTGGTCTAATGGTGACTTGCATCTCTGAGAGCATTTCATCTATATATATACATGTCACATATCTGTAAGATGTCCCACACATTTTCAGCTTCAGCTTCTGTCTTCTATGTCCTCATTCTACAAAAAGGAAATAGATGTGATAAATGATCAATCTGTTCATATATTTTTACAAATAAAGTTTATGTGCAATTATGTTTCCTATGATATAGTTACTAGTCAACAGACTCCAAGGATATATTCAAACTCTTATTCCATATTTTTTACGGCATTTCCTAGAATTGCTACTTCAGTTTTGCTCAGTCACAGAGTTGATTTATTTCTAATAAGCAGATCACCATAATGAGCTGACTGATTTAATTTTTTTGTTCATGGCTCATGGATTACCCAGTATATCTCAATATAGTATGTAGAAAAAGAAGCAACCCTCCAGTAAATATCAGAGATTGTCTGTTTCAGAAAAATTGGGAAATAAAAGCTTAAACTGCTAGTATTACTGCTTAATTATGGAAGTCTCTCTTGATAACTCTAAATTAACATGATCTTAATTTCCTTGAATGTCTTATGCATTCTCCCATAGAGTTACTGTGAGTTAACTTATATTCAGAAGTTAAAGAGATTCAGAATTCTAGAGCTGACTTTTACTCACGCAGGGATTACACTGTGATTTATTTTTAAATTGGTCTTTTTTTGCTGCTGTCTTGAACACACTGAATTGTATGTTTATTTCACCTCAAAAATTTACAGTAATCTGACTTAATAATGGATTATTTCTTAAACCTTACATAGTAAAAAATATTTAGAAACAACATATTTTCTTAAATTGAAGTAGGAATATGTTTCATTTGCAGAAAGCTTAATTTGTCTATTATTCGTGATCTCAGGGCCTAATGTGCGTAATAAATAATACCTAGTCTCATTATTTTATATGGGCAATAGGTCTTAAGTATCTAGACTTCATTAACTAGAAAAGACTATGGCTAGATGACAGCTACAGGTATTACAGCACTGCAAATTGTCCTATTTTCATTATTATATAATGAACTTTTTTTAAAAAAGAACATATGTCTTCGTCCTAGGCAGAACCAGAAACAGCATATGGAATTTTCTTTTTAAATTCTAGGTTCTGTAATAAAAACCCCCTGCTTTTCATAGGACCTTTATATCTCAGGTTCATTGTGCCTTTTGGCACTTTGTTTTTTACTTCAAATTTGTCTAATTAAATGGACCCTAGTTGAGTTATTATTAAGTGCATTGAGTTTGTGTGCCAGGTTTTGGCAGAGGGGCTACAATGCTGGCTTCTGTGAGAAGATGTCAGAAGTTTCCCTCATGTCTGGCAGAGCCAATTCCAGGAGACTCCAGAATGGAGTCATTGCTGGCCAAGGCTGAGCCAGTCACGAATGACAGTAATACATTTGAGATAACACATTTAAAAAGAAAGAAAAAAAAAAGTTTTTACATGGTTGTAATTGTGGCCAGAGAAGAGCAGAGTGAGAATGTGTAAGCTCTCAGCGCTCAACAGCTCTGCAGACACCCAGGGCAGTGCAGAAGGAGGGGCAGGAGGTGCTCCAGGTGCCAGAGCTGAGATTCCCTGCAGCCCCTGGTGCAGCCCATGGTGAGGCAGCTGTGCCCCTGCAGCCACTGGAGGCCCATGGGGATTCAGAGATTCATCTGCAGCCCTTAGAGAACACCCATGCTCCTCAGAGCCTGAGAAGCAGCTGTGACCCCATGGGAAACTTGTGCTGGAGTAGGCTCACAGCAGGGACCTGCAGACCCATGAAGAGAGGAACCCCACACTGGAGCAGTTTCCCTGGCAGGACTTATAATTCTATGAGATACCTGATGCCTTGTGCCTTTGGGTTTTCTATTCTGTATTGGTGTATGGCTTTTGTTCAGGGTTGCTACGATCCTTTCACAAGGTGATGAAGACACAACAATCCTACTCCACTTGGGACTCAAGGACATTTTTTCCAAACTTCAAGAACAAAGTAAAAACAACGTGGAAGGAAGAGGGTGGGCAAGTGGGACACCTGTATGCAAATGGATCCAAACATATAAAATGTGTGATCTTCGGACTGGCCCCACTCCCTTTGCCTCCATTTTGGGGCCGTCCAGGCAGAGCCTGATTTGTAACACTGGTGCTGTCCGGGTGTGGCCTTTGAAGGTTTCAATAAATATCCTTTATTTTCCTTAACTCTGTCTAGCCTCTGTTCCAGCTCTTCCAGGCATCATACCCACACTGCAGCAGCCTGTTCTTGAAGGACAGCACTCTGTGGAAGAGTGGCCCACATTACAGCAGTTTGTGGAGAACTTCTGCCCATGGGATTGACACACTGGAGAAGTTCACAGAGAGCTATCTCCCATGGGAGGCACCCCACAGTGGAGCAGGGGAAGGACTCCTCTGCCTGAGCAGTGGAAGGAACAGTATGTGATGATCTGACTGTAACTCCCATTCCCTGTCTCCCTAAGCCACTGGGCTTAGGGATGGTGGAAAGGTGTTTTTAAGACTTATTTTGCTTTTCATTATCAGTTCTCTTTTAATCTAATAAATTCAATTAATATCCAAAATTTGAGTTTGTTTTGCTCATGACAGTGTTTGGTGAGTGATCTCTCTGTCCTTTTCCTGAACCCATTGTTATATTTTCTCTCCCCTGTCCACTTGTAGAAGGAGAGGCTATGGTGGTTACCTGACATCCAGCCAGGGTCAACCCACTAAATTAAGAACAAATGAAGAGGAAAATTCCTCTGATTTCTAAAAAAGCAGATTCCTTTATTTCTTCACTTTACTTTGCAGAGAATCTAAAAGTTTGAATAGCACAAAGAGGCAGGCAAGATTTTAGAGAAATTTTACTCTGCAGTCTTCTATTGTTTTAGTAATAATGTGTCTGAATTTCTAACTTCTGCAAGTCATGGTTATATATTCATATTAGATACCTGACAGATGCTATCAGTATTTTTGCTGTAATTAAAAATTTTTAGACAGTATTTTAAAAGGTGAATGGAATGTTTGTATAATTGAGCCATCCAACAAATCATATGCTTATATCGATTTTAGAAATTACCACAAAATAAATGTTTCAGAAGGAGTAATAAAGTGAAATACTTAGCATTATTATAAATGAATTATTATAATATTGTAATATTAATCAGACTCCTTGTCCTCATAATTCTTTCCAATACAAACTGGTTAAAGGCTAAGTCCTGATGCATTTTTGTAGGGAGAATTAGGAGTTGGAGTATAGCTTTCTAGTGGAATTCGTACTTTTAGTTTTTGATGAATTTTATTTTGTAATTTTCCCAGATACTTGCAGTATATCTACCTGAAAGATTTGCTTGTCCATTACCTAGAATTCACCTCTTCAACCAGTGATTTTAAAACAGATGATGCATGAAAAATTTTGGTAACATTTCACATTTTAAAAGTTATGAACTGTTCCAACTACAGTAAATGTAAACAATGTACAGTGCAAAACCCAGAATATTGACACTACAGAAGAATAAAAATTCCATTTGGTTTTGATTACATAGTGAAAGGATGCTTTTCTTAAGGATAGACATTCTAAGTCTATGCTCCTCTGAAAAGCACGCTTTACTAGTCAAACAAATATGATTATGGCAGGATATGAATAATAAGAGGATTAAAAAAATTATTATAGCCAAAATATGATTTTTTATTCACATTTTAGTAATAACAGCCTTTGAAAATTGAATTTCTTTGTCTGGTCTCCTCACCTAAGAGGTTATTTTAACTTAATTTGGTTTTTTTTTTCATCCTGGTTTACATTGTTTTTTAAATTTTTCAAAGTATGATACTATGATTCTTCAGATACTTGCTTTTAGTTAGACCAGGAGTTTGAGGTGCTTTGGCTTTTTAACACCTGTTTCTAAAAGAATGGGTTCTATTATAATGAGGATGTTTCACAAGATTATTCAGTGTGAAAACGCATTAAGAAAATGCTGAAGGTAGACTAATTATCCTATCTTTATCCTTTATCTCTAACTAGTTTTCTAGCTGTTCTAATAATTCCCTTGCAGTGACTGAAGCTTGCAGAGCACTGCTAATCTGTGTGGTGTCCGAACATCTTGCCAAAATAGTTCATTACTGTGTTGAGTAACACCCAGTGAAACATAATTCCTCTTGCCATTTTAAGTGTAGATTATAGTTTTTATATTTTTGTATGGGGCTCATGTGGCAAGGTTTTGATAGTGAAAATAGAATTGGCTACTGTGGGAGACTGTTGCAGCTGGGAGAAGAGAAGA
>VWYI01043658.1:0-13745 GCA_013399455.1 Anthoscopus minutus | reverse complement strand
CTGAATGGAAAAGTCACAAAAAGGAATAAAGGAATAATTCAAAAGTTAAAGAAGGAGTAATTCCAGGGATTTTTATCCTGTCCAGGTTAAAACTCATGGGGATCAGGGAGTTGATGCACCTCTGTAAGTTTAATTAGAAATTGGTATGAGAACAGGTAATTAATGCACCTGTATCGTTAATGATAATTTCATTTGAATTAAGCTTTAATTCTAAATTATTATTAAAATTCTTTTAATTACCAACCCATCATTTGGGATTTATGAAAGCTTTTGGAAATGCCCTGTAGATTTTGAAGGAATAAGTTTGGCTTGGGACTTTGTGTTTCTTTAATTCTTGGCCAGCTCCTACATCCACACACATGAACACTGCAGCAAGAGGAGAAATAAAGAAATATGGAATTGGTGCAGGATTCCTGCTTGAATCCTAGGGATTGGTTTGTAATCCCTGTATCCCATTGTTGCTGACACCATGGGATTGGAAAAATCCCTGCCATGACCATAACCCTGCTTTTGGCAGCTTTTCTTCCCCATGATCACAGTCCCTGTGTGCTTTGTGATGAAATCCTCAGCTCCTAAAGCAAACCCCTCTCCTTGTGGATGTAAATCCATATCCCAGGAATGCTGAGTATCCTGGGAATGCTGCATTGTGGAACAGGGGCAGGGAAGGATGGAAGCTTTGGCACCAGCCCCTCTTCCTTTGCAATTCCTTGGACACAGCATCCATATTTTCCTTAAACTGTGGTGTGTAAAGGCTTGGTAGGAATTTTTTCAGTGGGGATTTGCAGCTTCTGGGGTAAAAAATCAAGGAATTTTTAAAAAAACCAAGGAAGATTTGATTCACTGGTGCTGTGTGTGCTCTTTAGAAAGAAATTCTGCTTGATTTCTCTGCTTTTTTTGTAACTCCTTTTCCACTATTCCCACTCCTATCCAGGGAATATTTCAATATTTCGTATTTTAGGGAACAACTCAGGACTTTTTGGTAGATGGAGAGGAAGAAGCTGCTGGTGAATGCCATGTCTGGGAGTTCACCTTTCCTTTGCTCATTTATTCCCTGCAGCCTTGGAATCCTGCAGGAAACATTCCCAACCTTTGCTTCTCCTGCTTCCACTCAGGATTTCAGCAATGGAATCAGATCCCACATCATTTGATACTGCTCCTTTGGAGTTTAAATGGGTTTTTTTGTTTATTTAATGGTTTATTTAATGGTTTATTTAATGGTTTATTGTTATTTCCCATCCAGCTCTGGAATCTGGACGTGGCATTCCTAATAGGAATATCCCAGTTTGGTGGGAATGTGATGAAATCACAATCCCATAAATCTGGTTTAGTTCTTGTTACCTAAGAGGGATGTTTGGAGTTGTTTTGATTTTAATTAAACAGAAGTATCAGATAATGGCTTTTAAATACAAATACTGTGTTTTGTGTTGAGAAAATGATAAAATATATGGAAAATACTCTTGGATTCCAGATGCCTGGAATGATGCAGTCAGTGATGCCTGGAATGATGATGTCCCACATGTCCCAGGCTGCCATGCAGCCCACGGTTCCTGTGAGTTTAATTTCTCCTTTTTTTAGTTTTTTAAAGCTCTTTTTAGCAGTTGCTGTTGTTCACTCTTTGATTTCTAATTACAAAACAAGAATTGGAATTATAAATGTAGTTTTCTTTGCAGTGGAGTTTTATGTGGCTCTAGAATGATTATAAAAATAAGATTTTTGTGATTTTTGTCAGTCTTTAAATTCCTTTTAGTTTTCCTTTCATTCCTTGTCCTTCACTTCCTGGAGTTTGGCAGGAATCACCGTGACCTTGGATTGTTAAATTGTCTGACCAAGAGATTCTTCTCTGTTAAGCTGTAATTTTCTAAAGAGTTTTAACTCAATATTAAACAGATTTAAATCAGTTAGAAAGAGTTTTTTTAATAAAAGTTCCTGAAATTCAGTCGAGTATAAAAATTGCTGGAATGGCTCAAGGAATGAGGAATTCTTTGGGTGGAGATAGAGAGGTGAAAACTCTGAGGGGAAAAAAGTGAAATTAAATCCTGTTCTTAAGGAATAAATTTAGTCCAACCCTAAGGGATCCACTTAAAACCAGTTCCAGCCATTTCTGTGTAGAAATAAAATTTATTTCTTTCCCCATGCAGATTTAAATCCATAAATTCCTCTGGAATTTCCTGTAGTGCTGAGCACAAACCTTTGCTGTGCTGGCTAGAAGCAGTGAAATCCCTAAAAATCAGTATTTTGGTCAGATTAATGCTCTTAAAATATATTAAAAATTCCTAAAAATTACTGTTTGGTCACATTAATGCTCTTATAAATCCCTGAGAATTTCCTGGTTTATTCCTGTTGGCTAATATCAAATCAAATTGATCCAATATGATTTATTTTTACTTTTTAACCAGTTTTTCTGTTTTCCTGTGGAATATTTGAAGCTTGTGGCTGAGAGCTGAAAATAAACCTTAAGCAAAGCTAGAATCCACAAGGAAAAAAATGGGAAAACTTGGAATTTTGTTGATTTTTGTTTTTCCTTAATTGGAAGAAATTTCAGGAAGGAAGAGCTCCAGGAATGCAACTTTTAATATACCCAAAGCCTTGTGCCACATAATTATCCCACCTAATGATGCTCCTAATTGCTTATCTAAGGAGCAGGAATAATTAAGAGGGAAGCAGGAATCCTTGTTGAAGGAATTAGAGCTTTTTGTGGCAGAATGGCCTTGTTTGGATAATTAATATTGGATTGTTTATAGTATTTAATTCCTCAGTAATTAATTCTTTAAATGTAAATGTTTAAACGTTTAATTATTTTGTTTGAATTATTTTTACAGCCAGGAGTGAACAGCATGGATGCACAAGTAGGTGAGTAAACAGCTTGATAGAATTTCAAAATATTGAACCAAAATCAGCCAAAACATCAAAAAATTCCACTTTTCCCTAAACTGGAATGGAGCATTTCAGTCTTGGAATCTCCACTGGTGCCCAGGACATTTTTTTTCCTTGCACACGCAGAGGAATTTGTAGGGAAATGAAGGAACCAAACCTTTTATTAATTTGGAATTATTTCTTTTCCAGGTGTGACCCCTCCTGGAACTCAGGTATGTGGAAAGCACAATTCCAGAAGGTTGGAATTCCAGTGTGGTGTGGGGGCAAACTTGGTTTTAGGGATTTAAAGGAAAACTTTTATTCTGATTTTTCTTCCCCCTTCTTTTCCTCTGCTTTTCTCCAAGTTTTTGGTTGATCCTTGAAGTCCGTGGGCCTTGTCCCAACTGAATTATGAAATATAGATGATACCCACATTATTTCCATGACATTCCCATTCCAGTTTTCCTTGCCCATGTCCAACCACTGATCCACAGTCCTGATTCCAGGGAATCCTTAGGAAAACTGGCCATGGAGAGCAGCAGGAAGTGTGGTGTGGGTGAACCCAGGAACCCAGAATCCTCCTGGAGCAAATTTTCCTCGAGTTTTGGGAACACGACCATGGCCCTGCTTTTGGCAGCTTTTCTTCCCCATGATCACAGTCCCTGTGTGCTTTGTGATGAAATCCTCAGCTCCTAAAGCAAACCCCTCTCCTTGTGGATGTAAATCCATATCCCAGGAATGCTGAGTATCCTGGGAATGCTGGGGAACAGGGGCAGGGAAGGATGGAAGCTCTGGCACCAGCCCCTCTTCCTTTGCAATTCCTTGGACACAGCATCCATATTTTCCTTAAACTGTGGTGTTTGGGTTGGGAGCAGGGAGTGCTGCTGGAATTCTGACTTGGACTTGTTGTAGTCTGGTCCCTTCACTTCCCCTCCTGGTGGGAATTGGGTCCTTTGGGATGTGGGACTGAGCAGCTCCACTCCCAGAGAAGGAAGTTTGTGGCACAAATCCTGCCTTAAGGTGTGATTTTTGGCTCCCTGCCTTTCCTGTGCTGCTGAACCCCATGGAAAAATCAGGATATTTGGCTGAAAGCCAGCAATTAACGAGGAGTAATCAATTAATGAGCATTTCCCAAGGGCTGTTGTGTCTCCTCCTCAGACAACACATCCCGTGGTCTCCACAGTCCAGCAAAGCTCCAGCACCACCAGCTCTGCCAGCGAGGACCACTCCAAGCAGGTTTGTGTCCCACTGCTTTTGGGAACTTGGATCCCAGTTTTGGGTTGGTGTTGTTGTTTCTGCTTCATTCTTGATCTGGCTTGGAATTTTCCCAGAAATCCACGTGGACGGAGCACAAATCCCCGGATGGAAGAACTTACTACTACAACACTGAGACCAAGCAGTCCACGTGGGAGAAGCCAGATGACCTCAAAACCCCTGCTGAGGTGACCCAGTCCCAAATTCATTCTGGGATGTTGTGGGAACACCTGCAGCAGGGGGAATTCTGCTGGAAGCAGTTGCAGCAAACTCTTCCCAATAGGAAATGTTGGGATAAAATATTTGGATTGTTCTCCTTGTGTTGGGAGAAGCTGAGGGTGCAAAGTGGCCCAAATTCCTCTTTTTTTCCTCATTTTTTAGATAGCTTTTTTAATTTAAAAAAAAATATATAAAATACTAATATAAAATATTTCATCTTATGTCTTTTTAATTATTTAGAGTAGTAATAGAGAAATAATTTAACACCGTATTTAGAGAAGAAGAAAATTCCTAAAAATAAACTGTTTTGGTCAAATTAATACTCTTAAAAAACACAACAAATTCCTGAGAATTCTCCTGGTTTATTCCTGTTGGATGATACAGAATCAAATTGATCCATTGTGATCTATTTTCACTTTTTAATCAGTTTTTCTGTTTTCTAGAGGAATATTTGAAGTTTGTAGCTGAGAGCTAAAAATAAACCTTAAGCAAAGCTAAATCTAAAAGGAAAACATCTAAAGGAAAAAAAGATGGAAAAACTTGGAATTTTGTTGATTTTTTTTCCTTAATTAGAAGAAATTACAGGAAGGTTTAATACACCCAAAGCCTTGTGCCATATAATTATCCCACCTAATCTTCCTGATTGATTATTAAGGAGCAGGAATAATTAATCAGGAATCCTTATTTAAGGAATTACTAATTTCCCTTGGAAAAATCTTTGTTTTCTCTCCATCAGCAATTGTTATCCAAGTGTCCCTGGAAGGAGTACAAATCAGATTCTGGGAAACCTTATTATTACAATTCCCAAACAAAGGAATCCCGCTGGGCAAAACCCAAAGAGCTGGAGGATCTTGAAGGTAAAAGGGTGATGGACTTGTATTTTTATAAATATATATGAATTAATTACATTAATTTATTTCAATAGCAACAAACTCAGCTGGGGGGAAAAGAGTAAGTGTAATAATAAAAAAGAGCAGGCAGGAGTAATTTAAATATTTCCTTTCTCAGAATTCTGTTAAATAATCCTGACATTCTTTCTGGGTCTTTGAACTATTTTTTTTACAAATGAAAAGAATTATTTTAGACCAAAAAACTCATTTTTATATTCCCCCATCTTCCTGCTGTGGCGTTTCTAAATTTTATTTTAATCTCGATTGATTGCAGTCTTTAAAGGGCGCAAATATTAAAATTTTGATAGTAACAAAAATATTTAAGACTTTGCTTTTATTAAAGCAAGAATCACCAGAACTCTCTGTGTATATGAACTATTTTAAAGCTCTATTTTAATAGTTTTTCTCCTTTTTTCCTCTAGCAATGATTAAAGCTGAAGAAAACAGGTACATTTTTAATATTATGCTAACTTTTTCCTGAGGGCCTTTAAGCCTTTCCTGGGAGTCTTCAAACCTTTCCTGAGGAAGTTTCATCCTTTTTCCTGAGGCCTTTTAGAGCTTTCCTAGGATCCTTCAAACCCTTTTTTCCCGAAGTTCTTCAAACCCTTTTTTCCCTGGGAACCTTCAAACCTTTTTTCCTGAGGTTCTTCAAACTTTTTTATTTTCCTGGGAGCCTTCAAACCCTTTATTTCCTGAGGGCCTTCAAACCCTTTTTTTGCCTGAGGTTCTTCAGATCTTTTTTTATTGAGGTTCTTCAAACTTTTTTTTGTCCTGGGAGCCTTCAAGCCCTTTATTTCCCGAGGGCCCTTTTTTCCTGAGGCTCTTCAAACCTTTCCTAGGAGCTTTCAACCCTTTTTTCCCGACCTTTCAACCCTTTTTTCCCGACCTTTCAACCCTTTTTTCCCGAGCTTTCAATAAACCCTTTTTTCCTGAGCTTTCAGCCCTTTTTTCCTGAGCTTTCAGCCCTTTTTTCCTGAGCTTTCAACCCTTTTTCCTGAGCTTTCAACCCTTTTTCCTGAGCTTTCAGTAAACCCTTTTTACCTGAGCTTCTTGAACCCCTTTTTTCCCGAGCTTTCAACCCTTTTTTCCCGAGCTTTCAACCCTTTTTTCCCGACCTTTCAACCCTTTTTTCCCGAGCTTTCAACCCTTTTCCCCTGAGCTTCTCCCAACCCTTTTCCCCGAGGCACTTCAAACCTTTCCCGGGACCCTTTCAACCCTTTTTCCTGCGGGCCTTTCACCCTTTTGCCACCCTATAACCCTTTTCCAAGCCTGTCACTCACCCTACACCGCTGACTCCATCACTCCCTCAAGCCGAGCCCCNCGCCACGGGAGCCGCCCCAGACGGGGAATCGGCCCCGGCTGCGGCCGCGGGGGACGCGGGGGATGCGGGCACGGCCCCGGCAGAGGAGCAGGCCCAGGGCAGCTCCGCCCCCGGCGCGCAGGACGGCGGCGGCGATGCCGCGGATGAGGCGGCCAAGCAGGAGGCCTCGGGAGAGTAAGTGGCAGCGCCGGGGGATGGATGTCAGCTGCGGGGTTTGGGTGGGATTGTAGGGGGAAATCGTTGTGTGGAGGGGAGGGGATTCCCAGAGAAGCTCTGCATCCCTGGAAGTGTCCCCTGGAAGGGGCTTGGAGCAGCCTGGGACAGTGGGAGGTGTCCCTGCCATGGTGGGGTGGATTGGGATGATCCTTGATGTCCCTTCTCACCCAACCCATTCCATGATTCCCATCCCAAGCACCGAGATCTTCCCACAAACCTGCAGCACACTTAGAGCAAGCTCCTCAAGAGAGTGAATAATTCAGCAGGACAAGAGGGAATGGCTTTAAGGTGATGTTTAAATGGATTGAAGATGATGGAAGGCAGGCTTAGATCAGGGCTTGGGAAGAAATCATTTCCTGGAAAGGTGGAGAGGTCCTGGCACAGCTTCCCAGGAAAGCCGTGGCTGCCCTTGGATCCCTGGCAGTGTCCCAGGCCGTGTTGGATGGGGCTTGGAGCAGCCTGGGGTGGTGGGAATGTCCCTGCCCATGGAACTGGATGGGATTTCAGATCCCTTCCCACCCAACCCATTCCGTGATAATTTATGAAGCCTCATGGCTTTGCTGCAGTTTTTCATTTCTTAGCAGCATCAGGAACATTCCATGAATTTTCCAGTATCTGTAAAAAATTCCCTGGGTGCCATTAAAAGCATACCTATTTATGCTCATTTTCCATGGATCTGTGCCATTGGTTATCCCTGGAAAAAATAAAATTCTAAAGGGATTTTTTTATCTGTTCCAGCCATGATTCCTTTTTTTTTCTAAATAATGAAAAATCTCTTATGCAGACAATTATAACTTAGGATTTTTACCATTCAAAAGAAAAAAGGGAATGCTGGGGGGGATTTTAGACAGCAGGGTGTAATTAAGGAGAAGAGACCCATTTTTAGGCGCTTCTCTTTATATTTTTCTATAAAATACTAACATTCCTCCTGAATTTCAACTTCATCTTTTTAGGAATAATTTCTAGATAACTTCAGCAGGCAGCCAGTTGCAGGAGGGAATTTTTTTGCCTCAATAATTCCCTTTTTTTGACCATTTTTTTCATCAGTTGTGGCGCCCGTAAGGAAAAGACTTGTATGAATTGTCAGAATAGGTTTTTTTAAAATTGGAGTTGCTATTTAAAAATCTCAGTTTGTGGTGGTTTTTGACTCTTCAGTGTTTCTAACTTGGAAAAAATTGCTGAAATAATAAAATTCTTTTTGTTTTAGCTCTGCTGCAAAGAAGGAGGATGAGGATGCCCAACCAGTCAAAAAAACCTACACGTGGAACACAAAGGAGGAGGCCAAACAAGCATTTAAAGAACTGCTAAAAGAAAAGGTATTTGGGCCAATTATTAATGTTTTAGTGAAGTACAAAACCTGGTTTTATTTCTATTTTATTTGCCAGGTTTTACTCGGATTTTTTTTGGGGAAGAATTCCTCACTCTTGTGGAAATTAAGGAAAAAAACACTGCATTGAATTGTTGTTTTAGCTTAAAAATAAAATGTTCCTTTTTTTATTTTCCCCATGGCTGTTTTTAAGGAGTTATTCCTTGTTGGATGTTAATTCCAGGTCTGATTAATCTGTAAATTCCTTATTTCCACAGAGGGTTCCATCCAATGCTTCCTGGGAGCAAGCCATGAAAATGATCATTAATGACCCCAGATACAGGTATGAGCTCTCCTTTAATTCCAAACAAATCAGTTTTTAAGGAATTTACTTCCAAAAAAACCCAAAGTTCTGTCAGCAATGGATATTCCTGCATTTAGTGTCATTGGCAGGGAATTTTCTTCCTTTCCTTCCTAGGGAAATGCTTCCAACAGCTTAATTTTCATTGGGAGAAAGTGTGGAAGTTGGTATTTTATGCTGATTTGGGGATTAAAATGTTCAGATTAATTTTTTCTCACAAAAAGATCTCTGAATTATTTATTTCATCTCAGAATTTTATCTCTAGATTATCCAAACCTGTTGCCTTTTGCTTTCTGGTTTTGAATTTCTTATTTTCTTCTTTTTCTTTCTTTTTCTGGTTATTCTGATTTTTCTTTATTTTTCTGGTTTAATTTTTTTCTGGTTTACTTTTTTCTGATTTTTTTTCTTTTTTTCCTCTTTTTTCCCCTCTTTTCCGATCTTCTTTGTTTCTGATTTTCCTTTTTTTCCAATTTTTTCCCTTCCAATTTTCTTGCTCTTTTCCCAATTTTCTTGCTCTTTTCCCAATTTTCTTGCTCTTTTCCCAATTTTCTCACTTTTTCTCTGATTTTCTTGCTTTTTTTCCTGATTTTTCTTCACTTTTTTCCTAATTTTCCTTTGCTTTTTTTTTTTTCTGATTTTCTTTTTTTTCCTGATTTTCCTTTGCTGATTTTTCTGATTACCTTTGTCTTCTCTTGCTGATTTTTCTGTTTATAAATAACACTGTTTTTACCTCTCCTTTCCTGGGAAGTGCTTTGGCCAAGCTGAGTGAGAAGAAGCAGGCATTTAACGCTTACAAAGTGCAGACAGAGAAGGAGGAGAAGGAAGAAGCCAGATCCAAGTACAAGGAAGCCAAGGAATCCTTCCAACGCTTCCTGGAAAACCACGAGAAGATGACATCCACCACCAGATACAAGTAAGAGCCTTTAATCCCAGGAATCTGGGATTAAAATCCTTCTAGGATGCACTGCTTGGAGTGACATCCATTTCCATTTGTAGCTTTTCACTTCCTTTCTAAAAATTAAAAAAGGTATTAAAAAAAAAAAAATCTTCCCAGGAGAGGGAAAATCAAGGAGAATTCCCTATACAAGGGTTCCTGCTTGGAGCAGCATTCCCTGATGTTCTGGGGAATTGATGGATAGTTTAATCATCAATAAATAAATAACCAGTTGTGTGGTTTGGATTTGTTTTGCTCAGAAAAGCTGAACAAATGTTTGGGGAGATGGAAGTGTGGAATGCCATATCCGAGCGGGACCGGCTGGAGATTTATGAGGATGTTTTGTTTTTCCTGTCCAAGAAGGAGAAGGTAAATCCCCTTCAAATCTATCCAACATCTCCTCACTTGTTCCTAAATCACTTTCAGCCTGTGCTGGAGGCTTTATGGGAGATAAAGCAGCAGCTTTTAGGGAAGGGGTTTGGGTTTTTTGGGTTTATTCCTGCTGATTTCACCGTGTCTTGGATTTTTGGGAGATTTTAATCAATGCCATGATGGATATTACTGTGAATCAGTGATATAATAAGATGGAAAAAAACTAAAACCTGTGTTGTTTTGTGTCCAAGGCCAGGGTGGATGGGGCTTGGAGCAACCTGGTCCCTGTCCAGGGCAGGAGGTCGGAATGAGATGAGATTTAAGGACCCTTCCAACCCAACCCACTCTAGAATTCCATGATTTTCTATAAACTCAACATTCATTTCATCTTTTCCTGGAGAGCACACTGGATATCTTACCTTTCTGCCCAGACCACCTCCAAAAAATCCCTTTTTCCCCTCAGGAACAAGCCAAGCAGCTGCGGAAAAGGAACTGGGAAGCTCTGAAGAACATCCTGGACAACATGGCCAATGTCACCTACTGCACCACCTGGTCAGAGGCCCAGCAGTACCTCATGGACAACCCCACCTTTGCTGAGGATGAGGAGCTCCAGAGTATGTCCATGGGCTCTGGAATTCTTTGGGAAGGAGGATTCTTCCAGGGTTGGAAGGAATAACCTGATTTTTTTTTTTTTTTCTTTTTCCCCTTCTCCCTGTTTTCCTCGCTAGACATGGATAAGGAGGATGCCCTGATCTGCTTTGAGGAACATATCAGGGCTTTGGAAAAAGAGGAGGAGGAAGAGAAGCAGAAAAGTTTGCTGAGGGAAAGGAGGAGGCAGCGTAAAAACAGGGAATCTTTCCAGGTTGGTGGAATTTGGGGTCCTGTCCTTAAAATGTTGTGGGATATTCCGTGTGGGGTTGCTTTTTTTATTGCTGAGGGTTGATGAAAGAAGTGGTTGTTTAAAGCCTCAGGTGTTGGATTGTGGTATTTTCTGCTGGAAAAGTAGGGAAAAATCAAGAGGGAATAGGCCTGGATGGGAAGGAGATGGAATGTTGGAGGTGGTAGAGAAAAGCAGGAACAACAACATAAAAAGTTGATTTTTTTCAATCCTATTGGAACAAAAATAGAATTCCACTTAGCAAGCCAATCCATCCCAGCTGGTAGCAAGGAGAAGCTGGAGGAGTGACTCCAAATTGCCTTTTCCCTTGATTCCCCAGCTGTTCCTGGACGAGCTGCACGAGCACGGGCAGTTACATTCCATGTCCTCCTGGATGGAATTGTACCCGGCCATCAGCTCCGACATCCGCTTCACCGGCATGCTGGGCCAGCCTGGTAAGGGAGGGAAACCCTGGGGCAGCCCAGAGCCAGCATTCCTGATCCTAAACACCTGCAAATGCAGCTCTTGGGTTAAACCTGACCTGTGGCTTAACTAAACCCTCCCTCAGGATCAACGGCGCTGGACCTGTTCAAGTTCTACGTGGAGGATTTAAAAGCTCGTTACCATGATGAGAAGAAGATAATTAAAGACATCTTAAAGGTGAGGATTTGCTGGCTCCTCCTTGAATTCCAGCTTTCCCATCCCAGGGAGCTGGGATTTCCTTGGAAATGAAGGAATTCCTGATTTCCCTCATGCCAAAGGAGCTGTGTTTTCCAGGATAAAGGATTTGTGGTGGAAGTAAACACTTCCTTTGAGGATTTTGTCACTGTCATCAGCTCCACTAAAAGAGCCACCACGTTGGATGCAGGGAATATCAAACTGGCTTTCAACAGTGTGAGTATTAATTAATAAACTCATTAGTAAATAATGAACTCATTTATTATTTGGGATATATATCTAGATAATTAGGATGGGAAATCCCTTCTACAAACAGCTTTATTTTCTGACTGATTCCATAATATTTGAGGAATATTCTGTTGTTTAGAGTTCTTTAACTGATTTCAGTTGCCAAAATTAAAAGAAACCTTAATCCAAGCAGGCAGCATTCCCAAACTTGAGGAATTCTGGGGTAGGAATTCAGTCATGCTCTCCTGTTTGTCCACAAGATTTCTCCTGATTTGTGTGGTTCTGTAATTTTGCATCACTGTGTTTTCCATGCTTGGAAAAGAAAGAATTCCTCTCTGATCAAACAATTGAATGGAATGATTTTGATGGATTCATTAAGTACCGGAAAATGAATTAAATTTCCTTGTCGTTTCCATGTGACTCAGGCAGAACTCCGAGGAGGGGGTGAACTTTGCAGAAATGCCAATAAATGGGAATTGTTTTCCTTCCACTTCCCAATCCCTGCTTTGTTTCATCCCCGCAGCTGCTGGAGAAGGCGGAGGCGCGGGAGCGGGAGCGGGAAAAGGAGGAAGCACGGAAGATGAAGAGGAAGGAATCAGCCTTCAAGAGCATGTTGAAACAAGCCACCCCTCCCATCGAGCTGGATGCTGTCTGGGAGGATGTGAGGATGAGAATTCCTTCATTTCTAGGGGGGGAAAAAAAAAATATTCCCAAATTCCCAAACAATCCCTTGCTAATCCCTAAAAAAAAAAAAATCCCGCCTTCGCCAAGCTCTTCCTGGTTCTGCTGGTGGGACTTTGAAGTTCCACCAAATCCTGTGCTTTCTTCAGGAAAATTTGGAGTTGGATGGGAAAAGTTTCATCCTGAGGTTTTTGAAATGAAAAGATCCTAAAAGAAGTGGAAAAAAAACCCAAAAATAACCCCCCCAAAAAAATCCCACAACCTCCCCCAAAGTTAATTGGAATTATTTAAAAGTCTCAACTTTGGCCTGGATAAAATACCCTGGAAAAGCTTTCCAAGGATAGCATATAGAGATATTTGGGATTTTTTTTAAGCTTAAATGGAATGTGCTGGGAAAACAGTGGGATTCTCCCATGTTTCCATGAGCTAGAGCTTCCCTGACCACTGGAGAAATGTGGGATTTGCTTGGAAAGCTGGGATTCAAAGAGTTTAACCCTGTTCCTGTTCAGGGGCTTTTTCAGCTGGTGAAAGTAGATATATTTTTATTATTCTTTTTATTATTTAAAAAAATTACTATATTTTTTCATTTTCCTATTATTTTTCTTATTTTTATTATCGCTTATTTTTTATTTTTTAAATTTTTTTTTACTATTTCATATTCATATCATATTTGCTATTTCTTACTGATTTTCTTATCTTCTCAGGTTTTTAGTTTTCTTATTTTTATTATTCCTTCTTTTTCTTTTATTTCTTTTTCTTTTGTTTCTTACTCTTTTTCTTTTATTTCTTATTATTTTATTTCTTATTTCTCCTTTTTATTATGCCTTATTTTTATTATGCTTTTATGTCTTTATTATTCCTTTTTATCTTTATTATTCACTACCATTTTCATCACTTTTATTATTATTATTCACTGATTTTATTCCTGTCTGCCATTATCATGGCTATATCATAATTTATTATTTTCTCATATTTATTCTATCCAAGTATTTTAATAAATTTATAATTTAATTGCTTCAAATGTCATTAATAGAACTGATTTTCCTGACAGATCCGAGACAGATTTGTGAAGGAGCCAGCATTTGAAGACATCACCCTGGAATCTGAAAGGAAAAGGATATTTAAGGATTTCCTCCATGTACTTGAGGTAATTATTCCTTTATTTTTGAAATCATTGGACAACAGACAAGAAAAATTCCTTCTCAGTTGGGTGGGAAGGGGAAGGATTTACTGGAATTTTTTCCTTAAAATGATAGCAAGAGATGAATTCAATTTTTCATCTCTCACTTGGGGATTTTATTCCATTTCCTGCAGTTTGGAACAATTGGGACTGAAATTTTTGCCTTTAAATTCTGGTACTTGCAATGAGGAAGAACAAGGGGTGCCTTTAGGCCAGGCTTAACTTGGATCCAGGGAGCAGATCCATGGGAATCCAGGGATTTTTCCTTGCTCCTGGCTGCCTTTGTTGCAGCTCCAGTGTGGCAGCAGTGCCCATGGGCAGGCATCTTAAATGGTGGTGGAGGAGTTCTGAGCCTTCCCCAGCTTTTGTGGATGA
>VWYI01043657.1:9196-19409 GCA_013399455.1 Anthoscopus minutus | reverse complement strand
TTTTGGGGCTAAACTGGGACGTTTTGGGGCTAAACGGGGCTTTTTGGGGCTAAACTGGGACTTTTTGGGGCTAAACTGGGCTTTTTGGGGCTAAACTGGGACTTTTTGGGGCTGCCTGCTGAGGGAGCTCATTCCAGCCCTGCAGCACTTAGGAATTGTGCTGGGAAGGGATCTGGAAGGAGCATTCCCGTTCTGGGCGGGCTCTGACCAAGATCTGGTAAAAACTCTTTATTTCTGTGAGGATTTTGTGGGTTTTTTTTCCCAAGGAGCTTTTTGGCTGCTGGTCCCACTGGCCTGGGCTGAGGCTGAGGGTCTGGCTGGGCCATCCCAGAGGCAAAGGAGTGCCAGGGGGCCGAGTGAGGGGATTTTCCTGCTGATTTTCCTGCTGATTTTCCTGCTGATCCAGCTCTGACTGCTCTGGGCAGCTCCAGCCCAGGCTGAGTCTGTGATCCCAGTGCCAGAATCCCTGGATGGAAACATTCCCAAGGCCAAGGCAGGCAGCAGCTGCTGCTGCCAGGGGTTGCAGGGCAGGAAGGGGAGTGGGACTGGGATGCAGAGCCAGCTCCCAGCCCTGCATCCATCCCTGGCTCGGGAATGGCCCCCCTGGGCTCCCCATCCCTCTCCCCCTCATTCCCTCCCTCCAGCTGGAGTTTTCCCTGGTGGGCTGGGTTAAATCAGGATGTGAGGAGCCAGGCTGGATGCTGAGGATTGGGAAGAAGGGATGATTTCCTCCCTCCTGCTCCATTTGGGGCGAATTCCTCATCCCCAGAAAATGCTTTTGGAGCGATGGGTGCCTGGGTTTTTGTGAGGAGCTGCAGAGCAGCAGCTGGGCTGTCCCTGAGCCTCTCAGCCTCATCCTCTTTGCTCTGGGTTCGGCTTTAAAACCCCAAATCTTCCCGCAAGTCCCGGCGCTGATTCCCACGTTCCTGCTGCGTGTCGGGGACCAGCGGGGTCGGGCGGGGTCGCCCCCAAACCCCGTCCCTGCTGCAGGCAGGCCCGGACCCCTCCCGGAGCAATTCCAGCTGCTCCCAGCCTTGCAGCCGGCGTTTGCCTGCGGCTATAAATAAATACCTCGGAGCGCAGCAAAGCCCCCGGAGGGTTTAGGCTCTATATTTAGGCTCCTGCAGCACAAAGCCATATTGCACGGAGGCTGGGCAGCGGGATCTCCTTCTAGGAACTGCGGGGACGAGAGGACAGGGCCAGAGGGCTGGGATGGAGCCTTTCCATGTGCATCCGGGGCTGGATCCTCCCCCTGCAGCCGCTGTCCCATCCCGCTGCTCCAGCCCGGGCGTTTCTTTCCCCAAAGCCCAGCAGAAGTTGCTGCCTGAGCGTGGAGGGAAAGGGACATCAAACATTTATAGGCCTTGCAAATCGTCAAGGAAATGTCTGGCTCTGTTAAAATAGCAGCAGCAATTAGAGGAGAGGAAAAAGAAAAAAAAAAGAAAGAAAAGCCAAACTCCACATCCACGGCTCATGTGTTATCCCAGAGTTTTCCCAGCGCTTCCCGTCCTCAGCCGGGGTCACAGCTCCGGGGTTGGGCTCCCCAAGCCCCTCTGGGGGATGGGACAAGCTCTGAACCCCCCAAAGCGACCTGAACCCCGACCTCGTGGCTCTCCAAACACACCCCAGCCTCAGTTCTGACCTAAACTGAAAGGGCAGTGGGAAGTTAATTGGGTTCCTTCTTCTTTCGGGGTTTTGCAGTGGGGCCGGTGCTTCCTGCCCGCCTCTGGTCGTTCCTAATTAGGGAAACGCCAAATCTGAACTTCCCCCGTGCCTCAGTGGGGTTTACCCTGTGGGGACTGGTCCTTCCCCTCATCCAGGGCAAGGATGGGGTGGGAGGTGAAGGAAAACAGCCGAATCCCGCGGACCGGGGGAATTCTGCTGCTGCTTTGTTCGAGCCGGGATGTTCCAGAGTTAAAATCTGCTGTTCCTCTAGCGGGCAGCAGGGCACGAGGGTCACACTCGCCTGCTCAAGCTTTGCACTTCCCTGCATGAAAATCAGGGCTTCGGTGATTTTTCATTCTTTTTTTCTCTTTGGCAAAGGTTAGAACCTGAACGAGGAGCAGAGCGAGCTCTGGGGTGAGGAGCAGGTTCAGGGTCCAGGGCCGGGCACGGGTTTGGGCTCTGCTTGCCCCAAGTGTTTGGGAATCGGAGCTTGTCTGGCACAGCTCAGAGCTGGTGTGAAAAAGAGGGAAGAAAATTTCTGGAGGGGAAATCCAGGGAGGAAGAGGAGGGCTGGGAGAAGCAGGTGGAGGGTGCAGGAGGTGACAGCCACGGCGACCGGGAGGGACACTTTTCCTGGTCCTGCTGACGGGTAGGGAAGTGTTTGCCAAGGAAGGTGGGAACAGAGGTGGACCTGGCTGGGCTCGGAAACGAGGGCTCAGCTGGTGTTTCAGGCTCAGGAATTGGCTTTCTTTGCTTTGGGAACCGTGCTCCTTCCCAATGGGATCACCCCAGCCATGGGACCCACGGGAAAACCTTCCCGTTGTGAAATCAGAACTTGGGGTGTTCCTTCCCACTGGGCTGTGAGAGCTTCCATGGTCCCATTTCCAAGATTTTCCTGCTGGCTCCAGAGCTGGAAGCACAAGGTGGATTCTGCAGCTCTTGGAGTGGAGAATTTGAGGAAAACCAGGTGTGTGGTGGGGGGTGGCCACTGCAGGGAGACAATTTTCCCTGCTCTTTACAGAGCCTGGAACATCCCCCTGGAGGAATAATCTGAGCATGGGGTAAAAGGAGCAGCTTCTCCTGCTGGTGGCTGCCAGGGAATCCTGGGGCCCTGGGCTCACATTCCCTTGGGATGTTCTCCCTGCCCTCATTTTCCTCTTGCTTTGTTGGGTTGTGGGTGGGAAGAGCTGTGGGGATTGAGGTGGTGGGGCTGGAGGCCAGGCCTGGCTGGGGGTGTTGGCCTGGGATGCTGGGAGCCATTCCTGTGTGGGAATGCTGGTGCTGTCCCTGTACTGGGAATGCTGGGAGCCATTCCCGTGTGGGAATGCTGGTGCTGGATCTGTACTGGGAATGCTGGGAGCCATTCCTGTGTGGGAATGCTGGTGCTGGATCTGTACTGGGAATGCTGGGAGCCATTCCCGTGTGGGAATGCTGGTGCTGGATCTGTACTGGGAATGCTGGGAGCCATTCCTGTGTGGGAATGCTGGGACTCTCCCTGTACTGGGAATGCTGGGAGCCATTCCCGTGTGGGAATGCTGGTGCTGGATCTGTACTGGGAATGCTGGGAGCCATTCCCGTGTGGGAATGCTGGTGCTGGATCTGTACTGGGATTGCTGGGAGCCATTCCTGTGTGGGGGTCCTGGGACTCACTCCTCTTTGGAAATGCTGGTGATTGTCCCTCTGAGGGGATTGTGGGACCCATTCCCATGTGGAGATGTTGATCTCTGTCCCTGTGGCAGAATCCTGGTGCCCATTCCCACAGGGAGATTCTGGTGCCTGTGTGGGGACTCTGGTGCCATTCCCATGGAAGGATCCTGGTGCCCATTCCCATGGAAGGATCCTGGTGCCCATTCCCATGGAAGGATCCTGGTGCCCATTCCCATGGAAGGACCCTGGTGCCCATTCCCATGGAAGGACCCTGGTGCCCATTCCCATGGAAGGATCCTGGTGCCATTCCCATGGAAGGATCTTGCTCCATCTGGCATTCCCACCATTGGGATTCTGGTCCCTATTCCCTGCCCCAGGGCTGCTGCTGTGTTGGGCCCTGCCCTGCCCCAGCAGAATGAGATTTCTCCTCCTCCTTCCCCTCCCAGCCCTCCCTGGCCAGGACATTTCCCTGCTCCTCTGTCACTTCCTGAGGTGCTTGCAGCCACCTGGCACCAAACCCAACTGCTCTGGCTGGGAAAAGAGGCCTCAGGTGCAGCAAAACCCCCTCACAACTGATTTGTTCCTCACCCGCTTCCAGGCTGGATTCCAGAGCTGCTGGAGTTGGGTTTGATTTTCCCTCTCCCAACAATAAATTTTGATTCCCCAGCGGCACCGGGAGCGTTGAGCAGCTCGGGATGAGTGACACCAAACTTGGCAGGAAGGGACATTTCCACCAGCAGGCTCGGGCTGCTGAAAATCCCTGCTGCTGTAGAAAGAGCAGGAACCTCCTTCTTGCCGGGATATTTGCTGAGGGAAACAACAGGTTGGGGAATAAATATTGGCATTTCTCCCCTCGGGGACCTCCCGGTGCCATCCCCAATGCAGCCCCGCAGGTGAACGCTGCTGTAGAGAGGGATGACGCTCAGCGGCGGTGGATTAGGGTTGGATCATCTTTTCTTTTTTTTTTCCTTAATAGTAAAAGCCGTGCTCACACGGAAACCAATCGGTTTGTGCGGCCCTGAAAGGCAGGAGCATCCCAGAGGTGCCGGGAAAAGCTCCTGGCTCTCTGCTCAGCGTTGCAAAAAGGGTTAGAAAATTAAAAATAAAGCGTGGAAGGCGCGCCTGTGGAGCGCGGGGCTCTTTGTGGAGGAGCTGGAGGGCTCTGGAGCAGCAGCGGCAGCCGGGGGATGAATCCCCATGGATGCTCCGAGCCCACCTCCCCTTCCCGGCCGATCTGGCCGGGAGCAGCCGCGCATCCCCCGGGAGCTGCGGGATGGGGGTGAAACCGCGAGGAGGCGGCGATAACGGGGATCCAGCCGGGATCCGCCGCGGTTCCAGCCGGGATCCGCCGCGGTCCCAGCCGGGACCCGCCGCGGTTCCGGGGCTGGCTGGGGGCGGCCCCGCGGAGCCGCCGCAGCCGCGGGCGAGCTCAGGGCCCCGCCGGGCTGCGGAAAGTAGGTCGTGGCTGTGCTGGCGTGGCCGCCCCGTCCTACATATGGAAATCGGGGCTATTTCTGGCCGCTCCTGGCGGGCTCGGCCGTGTCCCCGCTCCGGCCCCGGGCACGGCCCCGCTGCCGCCCCTGCAGGGGCTCGGGGGATGCCTCATGATGGAGCCGCTGGGTTGCTTCCCGGGGATTCCTGCCCGTGAAAGCTTTTCCCTTTCTCCTGGGAAGGGTGACTCTGTCCTGTGGATCCCACTCGGCCTCCCAGTGCTTGGTGGGGTTAATTCCTCATGGAAAAACCCTTTTCCTGCTGCGCCTGCAAAGCCTGGGGCTTGTCCAGGCTCCTCAGTGCACCCCGTGCAGGGGCTGGGTCTCCCTCCAAGGCTTCCCCCCAAACCCACCCCTGGATTGCTCCCATTCCCTCCAGGCTGGACTCCAGCTGGAGATCGTGGATTTGGCAGCATCTTAATCAACCCTGCTTTCCATCTCCATGACAACCCCGAGGAAGGTGGGCAGGAACTCCTCCCTGTTGGACACGCAGGAGCAGGCGAGCACCGGGCCCTGCTGCTGGGGCAAAACAGCTCCTCCCTGGATGGGATAATCCTGATTAAACACCAGGAGCAGAGGGAAGAGGGCTGTTGGGATTTTCCCCGGTTTTGAGTCCTGCCTGTGGGGAGGGGGAGCCGGTGTTGGTCAAATCTGCCTGCGAGAGCCTCGAATATTCCTGATTAATCATTATTAGGGGTTCATTAGCTCAGCACCAGAACAGATCCTGGGGGGTCTCCAGTAACGGGACTGGCACCGTTTTAAGGGCACACAGGTGAGGGTTGGTTTTTTAGAGCTGCCACTTACACATGGCCTGGACACATCACCCCCACATTCCCGGGGTTTGTTTGTGGGGAGCTGTGAAGGGGCTGGAGAATTGCTGAGGGAGCTGGGAAGGGGCTGGAGAATTGCTGAGGGAGCTGGGAAGGGGCTGGAGAATTGCTGAGGGAGCTGGGAAGGGGCTGGAGAATTCCCGAGGGAGCTGGGAAGGGGCTGGAGAATTCCCAAAGGGGCTGGGAAGGGGCTCAGGCTGCAGCAAAGGAGGCTCAGGGGCTTTTGTGGCTCTGGACAGCTCCTGGCAGGAGGGGACAGCCGGGGGGATTTGGGATCTGCTCCCAGGGAACAGGGACAGGAGCAGAGGGAACGGCCTCAGGCTGGGCCAGGGGAGGTTAAGTTGGATATCAGGAAAAATTTCCTCGTGGAAAAGTTTGTCGGGCCCTGGCACAGCTGCCCAGGGAGTGGTGGAGTCCCCATCCCTGGAAATATTTGAAGAATGTGGCACCTGGGGACAGGGGTGAGCGGTGAGCACCCAGCACTGGGTTAATGGTTGGACTCCACGGTCTGAGGGGGATTTTCCACCATCGATGATTCCAGAATCCCGTTGTTGTGTGACCTGGATGGGCCTGGATGCTCCCTGCACCCCTCCAAGTGAGAGAGAAACCCTTTTGCAGCTTCACGTGCAAAGATTTTCCAGGTGACCTCGGGGCTGGGCCGGTGCCTCTGGGGGAGCTCCAAGGAGGGAGAACCCTCCAAGGAGGGAATCCCCGGTGGGGATTTCCAGGCTGGTCCACCCCGAGCAGTTCAGGAAGAATATTCCCACATGTGGGATTGGTGAGGTTTGCACAGAACACCCCAACACCTGTGAAAGCAGAGGGCATGCCCAGCTCTGCGGGCCCTGCTGCCCACCCTCCCTGAGGGACAGGACACGGCCCCTCCACCTGCTCCAGGCCCCCTTTCCATGCTGGAAAATCCCCCTAAATTGTGCCAATCCCTTTGCTCCTGAAGCTCGGGGCTGGGGGAGGTCCTGCAGCACAGGGAGGGGCTGGGGAAACTGAGGCAGCGGCTGGGAGGAAGAGGAGCCGACGGGGAGGAAGGATTTGGGGAAAGGGGAATGATTTGTAGGGCTGGAGGATGGTCCCTCTGGGAAATCAGCGCCTGGACCCCTCCTCTCCTTTCCCAGCCCATCCCTGGGGGCTCAGCCTTCCCCTCACCCCCTTAATGAGCGCAATTAAGCCGATCCCAGCAAATGAAGTGGCGTTTAAGGAGCCAAATAAAATGGGAAGTAGCCCTGATTGCTTTCTGTGGTTGCTAAGAGGCTTTTTACTCCCGCAGCTGCCTCTCCTGAGGTGTCGGGGGAGCGTCCCCTGGCACGGCCACAGCGCCCTGGCTCTCCAAAGCCGCCCCCAGCTCCCACGGGGACTCCTTTGGGAGCCATCCCGGTTTTCCCCGAGTCTCCAGAGGGGGAAGCGCAGTCCCGGCGCATCCAGCACCCCGCAGAGCGGCACGGCTGCCCCGGCCGGGTGTCGCCAGGGCGGGAGGTGGCTCCGGGCTGGCCGCGGGGCTGGGGGATTTCTGCTCCGAAAAGCAGAAGGGTTTGGGGCTGTCCCCGGCCTGTGTCCTCGTGTCCCCAAAGCGCCCGTGGCGCTGATCCCGTCCCCGCCGGGCCTGCGGGCCGAGCCCCGGCTCTTCCTCATGGGAACGCTGCAGGAAAAGCGGCTGGAGGAGCGCTCCCGGTGCCGGCTCCACCGGGGCTGATCTCCCTGGGCCCAGAGGCGTTTCCAGCTGAAACCTTTCCTTCCACAAACACCATGAGATCATTTTCCTCTCCCCAGCGCACAATGCGCCATTGTCCTGCCTGTTCCACTGGAAATGGAACCGGGAATGTGAGCCGGAGCGCCCTGATCCCTTTCCCAGCGCCGGAGGAGCCGGGATGACGCTGCCCAAACACCCCAGAGCCTTTTGGGGTCGGGTTTTGCGCTGGAAGAGGCCGAGATCTGTGGGATCAAACGGCTGCGGATTCCTGCTGGAATCTCAGCGCCGGGATCGGCTGAGGCAGGGAGGGGTGGGAGGGCCGAGGCCGCGCTTGGCTGGCTGTGAAAAGCGGGAATTGCTCTTTTCCTCGCCCTTTCATTGTTGAGCGCGGGGCTCTAAGCGGAGCGGGCAGGAGCAGCCGGGACCGGCTCCTGGGGAGAGATGGGAGCGGCGGGAATGAGGTGTCAGGTCCGAGGGCTGGGGGGCAAAATTCCCATTTCTGTGGAATGATGGGATTCTGGAATGGTTTGGGTTGGAAGGGAGACCTAAACNAGCCATTCCCTGGCTCCTGGCCCTGCAGCCCTTGTCCCCAGTCCCTCTCCAGCTCTCCTGGAGCCCCTTTGGGCCCTGCCAGGGGCTCTGAGCTCTCCCTGGAGCCTTCTCCTCTCCCCAGCTCTCCCAGCCTGGCTCCAGAGGGGCTCCAGCCCTGGAGCAGCTCCGGGGATTCCTCTGGGCTCTCTCCAGCAGCTCCAGGTGCTCCCTGTGCTGGGAACACACCCCAGGGTGGGAGCAGGCTCCGGCCTGGATTACTCAGGAGGGAGAGGGGGAGGAGGAGCCTGGAAAGGGTCTCTGGGAGCTCTGGAAACCCAAACTCTGCTCCCAGGGTGCCCATCTGGGTCCTGGTGTGCAGCCCGTGGTGCTGGCAGGGATTCCCTGTGCTCCAGCCAAGGGATATTTCTGTCAGGGAGAACAATCCCCCACCCTCACCTTGCAGCACCCACGGCTCAGCCACGCCTCGTGCGGCGGCTCCTCCTCCTCCTCCTCCTCCTCCTCCTCCCTCCGCTCCCAGCACATCCCAGGACACAAAACCCCTCCAAATCCCCGTCTGGGAGCTTCCCCACGGAGCCAGCGCAGATGGGGACGAGCCACCAGCCCATCTGCTCTGTGTCCTGTGGGGGCCACGCTTTGCCAAATCCTCCTGAGTCACCCAGAGCTCGTTTTTTTTGCATCCCTCGCTTTGGGCTCCCACATTTCACATCTCCCTCTGCAGTTTTCCATAGTTTTTTTTAATGGGAACCATCCAGGGGTGTAATAACAGCAGGTGGGCTCAATGCACGCTCTGCATTGAGAAGAGGAGCACGGGCACTGCGTGTGCAGCACCGCAAAGCTGGCCTGGGAGCCATCAGGGAGGGAAAACTGGGATTTGTTGATCCATGGAGGGAATGTCCAGGAAGGCCCAAGCCTGGATCCAGCAGCTCCATCTCCTCTGTGCCTTGGGGACAGCCTTGAACCAGGGCTGCTGTGACAGGACAAGGGAAAATGGCTTTAAATTAAGGGAGATTCAGATGAGATCTAGGAGGGAAAATACTTGCACTTAGAGTAGTGGGACACTGGAACAAGATTCCCAGAGCAGCTGGGGCTGCCCCTGGATCCCAGGAATGGCCAAGGCCAGGCTGGACACGGCTTGGAGCAGCCTGGGACAGTGAGAGGCGCCCCTGCCATGGCTTGGGTGGCACTCGGTGGGATTTAAGGTCCCTCCAACCAACCCAAAGCACTGCAGGAATCCATGACGCCAAAGTGCAGGTGGGTGGGATACACCTGGGCTGCTGGGATTTAAACCTGGAGCAGACCTTGCAGAGGATTTCCTGCAGCTCCTTCAGGTGTGGAGCTGCTTTTCCTTGGAGTTTTGTGGCCTCAGCTCCCGGGTCTGGAGCAGCCTCGCGCCAGCAGCACCCGACCAGCTCTGAAAATGCACCCAGGGCTGCAGCCTGGGGGTGCTCCTGTGTTTCCTGTCGATCTTTCCTGGAGTTTTCTTGTGCTGTTCCACAGGGAGGAGGGGATTTAACCCCCAGGAGCATCTCGGAACTGTCACAGCCCCCACCCCGAGGCCCATCCCCCTCCAAATCCCCAGGTTTCCGTGCCCTGGTTTGGGACACTCCTCCCCCGTGGTTTTCTCCCCGCCCGGAGGCTCCTGGCCCCTCCTCGGGATTAGGGATCCCCGGAGCCATCTGGGCCCTGCCGGAGCAGCCCCTGCTCAGCCCCGGGCGGCTCCAGCCCTGGGAGCTGAATCCCTGCGGGAATGTCCCGCGGAGGGGCTCAGCTCCCAGGGAGAATGCCCCTCAGAGCCCCCCGTGTCCCCAGAGAGACTGGCCTGGGGTCACTCCTTGTTTTGGGGTCACTGGGGCTGAGTTTGGAGCCAGATGCATCCATGGAAAGAGAGGGAAAATATCCCAAGGGCATCTCCCGGTCGTGCCTTGGGAGGGCTGGGCCAGACCCACCTGTCATGGTTGGGATTAGGACGGAGGATCTCAGAACGGCTTTGGTGGGAAGGGAATTTAGGGATCATCCCGTTCCAGCCCCGACACCTCCCAGGCTATCCCCAGTGTCCAGCCTGGCCTTGGGCACTGCCAGGGATCCAGGGGCAGCCCCAGCTGCTCTGGCAATTCCAGCCCAGCCCCTGCCCACCCTGCCAGGGAACAATTCCTGCCCCACATCCCATCCAGCCCTGCCCTCTGCCACTGGCAGCCATTCCCTGGCAGCCAGGGGACCTGGTTGGGATCCCCGGGAGTCTCTGGGCCGGATCCCTGTCCCTGGTGCCTCCTCGGCTCCCGGGCGCTCCGTGGCTGTTGTCGCCGCCTGAGCGGTGCCGTAATTCCCGGTAA